>JAWQFJ010015440.1:0-5000 GCA_034096865.1 Theodoxus fluviatilis
AGACATGGAGGTAGGCCATGCATGTATCAGCACACAATCATCTTATTAGACTATGGATGATCAGCACACAGACATCTAGACATGGAGGTAGGCAGAGGTGACAGAGATCAGCACACAGACATCTAGACATGGAGGTAGACAGAGGTGACAGAGATCAGCACACAGACATCTAGACATGGAGGTAGGCAGAGGTGACAGAGATCAGCACACAGACATCTAGACATGGAGGTAGGCAGAGGTGACAGAGATCAGCACATAGACATCTAGACATGGAGGTAGACAGAGGTGACAGAGATCAGCACACAGACATCTAGACATGGAGGTAGGCAGAGGTGACAGAGATCAGCACATAGACATCTAGACATGGAGGTAGGCAGAGGTGACAGAGATCAGCACATAGACATCTAGACATGGAGGTAGGCAGAGGTGACAGAGATCAGCACACAGACATCTAGACATGGAGGTAGGCAGAGGTGACAGAGATCAGCACATAGACATCTAGACATGGAGGTAGACAGAGGTGACAGAGATCAGCACATAGACATCTAGACATGGAGGTAGGCAGAGGTGACAGAGATCAGCACACAGACATCTAGACATGGAGGTAGCAGAGGTGACAGAGATCAGCACACAGACATCTAGACATGGAGGTAGGCAGAGGTGACAGAGATCAGCACACAGACATCTAGACATGGAGGTAGGCAGAGGTGACAGAGATCAGCACATAGACATCTAGACATGGAGGTAGGCAGAGGTGACAGAGATCAGCACACAGACATCTAGACATGGAGGTAGGCAGAGGTGACAGAGATCAGCACACAGACATCTAGACATGGAGGTAGGCAGAGGTGACAGAGATCAGCACATAGACATCTAGACATGGAGGTAGGCAGAGGTGACAGAGATCAGCACACAGACATCTAGACATGGAGGTAGGCAGAGGTGACAGAGATCAGCACACAGACATCTAGACATGGAGGTAGGCAGAGATCAGCACACATACATCTAGACATGGAGGTAGGCAGAGGTGACAGAGATCAGCACACATACATCTAGACATGGAGGTAGGCAGAGGTGACAGAGATCAGCACACAGACATCTAGACATGGAGGTAGGCAGAGGTGACAGAGATCAGCACACAGACATCTAGACATGGAGGTAGGCAGAGGTGACAGAGATCAGCACATAGACATCTAGACATGGAGGTAGGCAGAGGTGACAGAGATCAGCACACAGACATCTAGACATGGAGGTAGGCAGAGGTGACAGAGATCAGCACATAGACATCTAGACATGGAGGTAGGCAGAGGTGACAGAGATCAGCACACAGACATCTAGACATGGAGGTAGGCAGAGGTGACAGAGATCAGCACACAGACATCTAGACATGGAGGTAGGCAGAGGTGACAGAGATCAGCACACAGACATCTAGACATGGAGGTAGACAGAGATCAGCACACAGACATCTAGACATGGAGGTAGGCAGAGGTGACAGAGATCAGCACACAGACATCTAGACATGGAGGTAGGCAGAGGTGACAGAGATCAGCACACAGACATCTAGACATGGAGGTAGGCAGAGGTGACAGAGATCAGCACACAGACATCTAGACATGGAGGTAGACAGAGATCAGCACACAGACATCTAGACATGGAGGTAGGCAGAGGTGACAGAGATCAGCACACAGACATCTAGACATGGAGGTAGGCAGAGGTGACAGAGATCAGCACACAGACATCTAGACATGGAGGTAGACAGAGGTGACAGAGATCAGCACACAGACATCTAGACATGGAGGTAGACAGAGGGATCAGCACACAGACATCTAGACATGGAGGTAGGCAGAGGTGACAGAGATCAGCACACAGACATCTAGACATGGAGGTAGGCAGAGGTGACAGAGATCAGCACACATACATCTAGACATGGAGGTAGACAGAGGTGACAGAGATCAAGACACATACATCTAGACATGGAGGTAGGCAGAGGTGACAGAGATCAGCAAACATACATCTAGACATGGAGGTAGGCAGAGGTGACAGAGATCAGCACATAGACATCTAGACATGGAGGTAGACAGAGGGATCAACACACAGACATCTAGACATGGAGGTAGGCAGAGGTGACAGAGATCAGCACATAGACATCTAGACATGGAGGTAGGCAGAGGGATCAGCACACATACATCTAGACATGGAGGTAGACAGAGGGATCAGCACATAGACATCTAGACATGGAGGTAGGCAGAGGTGACAGAGATCAGCACACAGACATCTAGACATGCAGGTAGGCAGAGGTGACAGAGGGATCAGCACACAGACATCTAGACATGGAGGTAGGCAGAGGTGACAGAGATCAGCACACAGACATCTAGACATGGAGGTAGGCAGAGGTGACGGAGATCAGCACACATACATCTAGACATGGAGGTAGGCAGAGGTGACAGAGATCAGCACACAGACATCTAGACATGGAGGTAGGCAGAGGTGACAGAGATCAGCACACAGACATCTAGACATGGAGGTAGGCAGAGGTGACAGAGATCAGCACATAGACATCTAGACATGGAGGTAGGCAGAGGTGACAGAGATCAGCACACAGACATCTAGATATGGAGGTAGGCAGAGGTGACAGAGATCAGTACACATACATCTAGACATGGAGGTAGGCAGAGATCAGCACACATACATCTAGACATGGAGGTAGGCAGAAATCAGCACACATACATCTAGACATGGAGGTAGGCAGAGGTGACAGAGATCAGCACATAGACATTTGGACATGGAGGTAGACAGAGGGATCAGCACACATACATCTAGACATGGAGGTAGACAGAGGTGACAGAGATCAGCACACATACATCTAGACATGGAGTTAGACAGAGGTGACAGAGATCAGCACATAGACATCTAGACATGGAGGTAGGCAGAGGTGACAGAGATCAGCACATAGACATCTAGACATGGAGTTAGACAGAGGTGACAGAGATCAGCACATAGACATCTAGACATGCAGGTAGGCAGAGGTGACGGAGATCAGCACACATACATCTAGACATGGAGGTAGGCAGAGGTGACGGAGATCAGCACACATACATCTAGACATGGAGGTAGGCAGAGGTGACGGAGATCAGCACACAGACATCTAGACATGGAGGTAGGCAGAGGTGACAGAGATCAGCACACAGACATCTAGACATGGAGGTAGACAGAGGTGACAGAGATCAGCACATAGACATCTAGACATGGAGGTAGACAGAGGTGACAGAGATCAGCACATAGACATCTAGACATGGAGGTAGGCAGAGGTGACAGAGATCAGCACACAGACATCTAGACATGGAGGTAGACAGAGGTGACAGAGATCAGCACATAGACATCTAGACATGGAGGTAGACAGAGGTGACAGAGATTAGCACATAGACATCTAGACATGGAGGTAGGCAGAGGTGACAGAGATCAGTACACATACATCTAGACATGGAGGTAGGCAGAGATCAGCACACATACATCTAGACATGGAGGTAGACAAAGGTGACAGAGATCAGCACACAGACATCTAGACATGGAGGTAGACAGAGGTGACAGAGATCAGCACATAGACATCTAGACATGGAGGTAGACAGAGGTGACAGAGATCAGCACACAGACATCTAGACATGGAGGTAGGCAGAGGGATCAGCACATAGACATCTAGACATGGAGGTAGACAGAGGTGACAGAGATCAGCACATAGACATCTAGACATGGAGGTAGACAGAGGTGACAGAGATCAGCACATAGACATCTAGACATGGAGGTAGGCAGAGGTGACAGAGATCAGCACATAGACATCAAGACATGGAGGTAGACAGAGGGATCAGCACACAGACATCTAGACATGGAGGTAGGCAGAGGTGACAGAGATCAGCACATAGACATCTAGACATGGAGGTAGACAGAGGTGACAGAGATCAGCACATAGACATCTAGACATGGAGGTAGGCAGAGGTGACAGAGATCAGTACACATACATCTAGACATGGAGGTAGGCAGAGATCAGCACACAGACATCTAGACATGGAGGTAGGCAGAGGTGACAGAGATCAGCACAGAGACATCTAGACATGGAGGTAGACAGAGGTGACAGAGATCAGCACATAGACATCTAGACATGGAGGTAGGCAGAGGTGACAGAGATCAGCACACAGACATCTAGACATGGAGGTAGGCAGAGGTGACAGAGATCAGCACATAGACATCTAGACATGGAGGTAGACAGAGGTGACAGAGATCAGCACATAGACATCTAGACATGGAAGTAGGCAGAGGTGACAGAGATCAGCACACATACATCTAGACATGGAGGTAGGCAGAGGTGACGGAGATCAGCACATAGACATCTAGACATGGAGGTAGACAGAGGTGACAGAGATCAGCACACAGACATCTAGACATGGAGGTAGGCAGAGGTGACAGAGGGATCAGCACACAGACATCTAGACATGGAGGTAGACAGAGGGATCAGCACACATACATCTAGACATGGAGGTAGACAGAGGTGACAGAGATCAGCACACATACATCTAAACATGGGTGTAGGCAGAGGTGACAGAGATCAGCACATAGACATCTAGACATGGAGGTAGGCAGAGGTGACAGAGATCAGCACACAGACATCTAGACATGGAGGTAGGCAGAGGTGACAGAGATCAGCACATAGACATCTAGACATGGAGGTAGGCAGAGGTGACAGAGATCAGCACACAGACATCTAGACATGGAGGTAGGCAGAGATGACAGAGATCAGCACATAGACATCTAGACATGGAGGTAGGCAGAGGTGACAGAGATCAGCACACAGACATCTAGACATGGAGGTAGGCAGAGGTGACAGAGATCAGCACACAGACATCTAGACATGGAGGTAGGCAGAGGTGACAGAGATCAGCACACAGACATCTAGACATGGAGGTAGGCAGAGGTGACAGAGATCAGCACACATACATCTAGACATGGAG
>JAWQFJ010015440.1:10000-13988 GCA_034096865.1 Theodoxus fluviatilis
TGCATGCGTGTGGACATGCGTCTCTCAGTGCTGCTTGCGTGTGGTCATGTGTCTCTCAGTGGTGCACGCGTGTGGCCATGCGTCTCTCAGTGGTGCATGCGTGTGGACATGCGTCTCTCAGTGCTGCTTGCGTGTGGTCATGTGTCTCTCAGTGGTGCACGCGTGTGGCCATGCGACTCTCAGTGGTGCATGCGTGTGGACATGCATCTCAGTAGTGCATGCGTGTGGTCTAGCGTCTCTCAGTGGTGCATGCGTGTAGCCATGCGTCTCTCAGTGGTGCATGCGTGTGGTCATGTGTCTCTCAGTGATGCATGTGTGTGGCTACGCGTCTCTCAGTGGTGCATGCGTGTGGCCATGCGTCTCTCAGTGGTGCACGTGTGTGGCTATGCATCTCTCAGTGATGCGTGTGTGTGGACATGCGTCTCAGTAGTGCAAGTGTGTGGCCATGTGTCTCTCAGTGGTGCATGCGTGTGGCCATGCGTCTCTCAGTGGTGCATGCGTGTGGCTATGCGTCTCTCAGTGGTGCATGTGTGTGGCCATGTGTCTCTCAGTGGTGCATGCGTGTGGCCATGCTTCTCTCAGTGGTGCATGCGTGTGGCCATGTGTCTCTCAGTTGTGCATGCGTTTGGCCATGCGTCTCTCAGTGGTGCATGCATGTGGCTATGCGTCTCTCAGTGGTGCATGTGTGTGGCCATGCGTCTCTCAGTGGTGCATGCGTGTGGCCATGCGTCTCTCAGTGGTGCATGCGTGTGGCCATGTGTCTCTCAGTGGTGCATGCGTGTGGCCATGCGTCTCTCAGTGGTGCATGCGTGTGGCCATGCGTCTCTCAGTGGTGCATGCGTGTGGCCATGCGTCTCTCAGTGGTGCATGTGTGTGGCCATGCTTCTCTCAGTGGTGCATGCGTGTGGCCATGTGTCTCTCAGTGGTGCATGCGTGTGGCCATGCGTCTCTCAGTGGTGCATGCGTGTGGCTATGCGTCTCTCAGTGGTGCATGCGTGTGGCCATGTGTCTCTCAGTGGTGCATGCGTGTGGTCATGCGTCTCTCAGTGGTGCATGCGTGTGGTCATGCGTCTCTCAGTGGTGCATGCGTGTGGCTATGTGTCACTCAGTGGTACATGAGTGTGGCCATGTGTCTCTCAGTGGTGCATGCGTGTGGCCATGCGTCTCTCAGTGGTGCATGCGTGTGGCCATGTGCCTCTCAGTGGTGCATGCGTGTGGTCATTAGTCTCTCAGTGGTGCATGCGTGTGGTCATGCGTCTCTCAGTGGTGCATGCGCGTGGCCATGTGTCTCTCAGTGGTGCATGCGTGTGGCCATGCGTCTCTCAGTGGTACATGTGTGTGGACATGCGTCTCAGTAGTGCATGCGTGTGGTCATGCGTCTCTCAGTGGTGCATGCGTGTGGCCATGTGTCTCTCAGTGGTGCATGCGTGTGGCCATGCGTCTCTCAGTGGTGCATGCGTGTGGTCATGTGTCTCTCAGTGGTGCATGCGTGTGGACATGCGTCTCTCAGTGGTGCATGCGTGTGGTCATGTGTCTCTCAGTGGTGCACGCGTGTGAAAATGCGTCTCTCAGTGGTGCATGCGTGTGGACATGTGTCTCAGTAGTGCATGCGTGTGGTCATGCGTCTCTCAGTGGTGCATGCGTGTGGCCATGCGTCTCTCAGTGGTGCATGCGTGTGGTCATGTGTCTCTCAGTGGTGCATGCGTGTGGCCATGCGTCTCTCAGTGGTGCACGTGTCTGGCTATGCATCTCTCAGTGGTGCATGTGTGTGGACATGCGTCTCAGTAGTGCATGCGTGTGGCCATGCGTCTCTCAGTGGTGCATGCGTGTGGCCATGCGTCTCTCAGTGGTGCATGTGTGTGGCCATGTGTCTCTCAGTGGTGCATGTGTGTGGCTATGTGTCTCTCAGTGGTGCATGCGTGTGGCCATGTGTCTCTCAGTGGTGCATGCGTGTGGTCATGCGTCTCTCAGTGGTGCATGCGTGTGGTCATGCGTCTCTCAGTGGTGCATGCGTGTGGCCATGCGTCTCTCAGTGGTGCATGCGTGTGGCCATGCGTCTCTCAGTGGTGCATGCGTGTGGCCATGCGTCTCAGTGGTGCATGCATGTGGCCATGTGTCTCTCAGTTTGATGTAGCGCGAGGGTTGTACTCGATCTTCTAGAATGCACGTTTGGATGTGAAAGATCTGACTCCGTCCCATTGCTCCCTCACAGCCTCTCTGCCTGCCTGGAGCAGCCCTTTACTGAGCTACTGGAGCAGGCCCCTGGCTGAGCTACTGGAGCAGGCCCCTGGCTGAGCTACTGGAGCAGGCCCCTGGCTGAGCTACAGGAGCAATCCTTTGCCTGAGCAACTGGAGCAGACTAATGGCTGAGCTATTGGAGCAGGCTCCTGGCTGAGCTACTGCAGCAGGCCCCTGGCTGAGCTACTTGAGCTGTCCCTGGCTGAGCTACTGGAACAGGTCTCTGGCTGAGCTAATGGAACAGATCCCTGGCTGAGCTACTGGAGCAGCCCCTGGCTGAGTTACCGGAACAGGCCCCTGGCTGAGCTACTGGAGCAGGCCCCTGGCTGAGCTACTGGAGCAGGCCCCTGGCTGAGCTACTGGAGCAGCCCCTGGCTGAGTTACCGGAACAGGCCCCTGGCTGAGCTAATGCAGCAGGCCCCTGCCTGAGCTACTTGAGCTGTCCCTGGCTGAGCTACTGGAACAAGTCCCTGGCTGAGCTACTGGAGCAGCCCCTGGCTGAGTTACCGGAACAGGCCCCTGGCTGAGCTACTGGTTCAGGGCCTGGCTGAGCAACTAGAACTGTTCTTGGTTGAGCTACTGGAGCAGGCCCCTGGTTGAGCTACTGGAGCAGGCCTCTGGCTGAGCTACTGGAGTTGTCCCTTGCTGAGCTACTGGAGCAAGCCCCTGGCTGAGCTACTACAGCAGGCCCCTGGCTGAGCTACTGCAGCAGACCTCTGGCTGAGCTACTGGAGCAAGCCCCTGGCTAAGCTACTGGAACAGATTCCTGGCTAGGCTACTGGAGCAGGCCCCGAAACCCAGCCAGCAAGGGGTCCCAGCTGATTACAAGCCATTGAGCAGTTCCGTCCGTTTGTAACGCAGGTTTTATTGTTTGAGCAAAATAAATAATAGACAAATAAACAGACAGACAGAGCGATAGACAAAAACACAAACAGACAGACAAACAGACACTGACAGACACACAGAGAGACAGACACACAGACAGACAGATTGACACAAACACACAGACACACATACTGACAGAGACAGACAGACAGACAGACAGACAGACAGACAGACACACACACAGACAGACAGACAGACAGACAGACACACACAGAGAAAGACACACAGACAGACACACAGACAGACACACAGACAGACACACAGACCGAAAGAGAGACAGACAGACAGACAGACAAACAGACACTCAGACAGAAAGACACACAGACAGGCAGACAGACAGACAGTCACACAGACAGACAGTTACACAGACATACACACAGAGAGACAGACAGACAAACAGACACACACACGCAGAGACAGACAGACAGACAGACAGACAGACAGACAGACAAAGAGACAGACAGACAGACAGAGAGATAAACAGATACACAGACACACATACACTGATACAGACAGATAGACAGACAGACACACAGACAGACAGACATACAGACATACACACAGACAGACAGACAGACACACAGACAGACAAACAGACGCACAGACAGACAGACAGACAGACTGACAGACACATAGATAGGCCCACAAGTAGACACACAGACAGAGAGACACACAGAGAGACACACAGACAGACACGGACAGACACACAGACACACAGAGAGATAGACACACAGACAGACAAACGGACAAACACACAGAAAGACACACAGACACACAGACACAGACAGACAGTTAGACAGATAGACAGACAGACAGACAGACAGACTGACAGACAGACAAACTCAGAGACACACACACAGACAGA
>JAWQFJ010015441.1:5000-22500 GCA_034096865.1 Theodoxus fluviatilis
AAGAGGAAAGCACACTTTCAAAGTAAAGAGAAATAAAGAGAAAGTTCGGCAGTGAAAACGCACCCATCCCCCTTCTCCATTGATTCCAGCCTCAAGATAGGGGATTCCCGCGCGTGTTTCTCGGGAGTAGCCGCGCCACCTTGCATATTGATCGATCATGCGAGCGGCTGTTTTGACGAGAGTGGCTTTCCCCGGAACAACGATTTGAAATGGTGTCCTACCTGCACGCGTATTGAATTGCTTTTGGAGAAAGGCGACAGGCTGAACTGTGCAAAGCAGGAACAGAGCATGAATGCAGACAAAGCGTCTGCTAGAGTGCTTGTCGATCCGCTGAAGTAGCTGCAAAGGTCTTTGGTAGCTGTGTTTGCCGGCACTCTGCAGGAGTCAAAGCAGGGTTGGATCATTCACTATCGTTGGTGTACAAAAATGGACATGGCAAAGTCTGAGCCTTATGCCAACGCATTCTGGTCCACTAGAGATTTCGCCTGCCGGCGAAACAGTCTCTAACACAGTTGACATCACGTGATGGAAGGATTTCGTCCGAAAATTTCAAATGAGGGTCACACGAGAGGCTTGTGGGATAGCCGATCTGCTTCCTGACATAGGCTATTAAAGTAGTTCTAAGACTCTTTCGCACAAAACTCATAACTTACTTTTGTTGAGGCAATAAACAAGTATTTATTCGATAAAATAAAATGTTTGTGTTGAAATGGAAACAAGTTTTGACATCTGAATGATTTATAATTTAAAAAAGTGGAGAGAAGAATAGTAAAAGTCGAAGTATTTTTGGCGCAATGTTGTAATGCGAAGGGTCAAGTCTATTACTCATTCATTGCGAACTGTGCCAGAGTCAGTACTGACTCGGGTTCCCAGAATGATGCCAACCTTGACCACTCGTGATTCGAAGCTCATCTGAGATACTGAGATTTTCACTTTTCGTAATTATTCTTTCTTTAACTTGACTGACAAACTCTGTAAGGCTTTCAATTCACAGTGAACAGAAATGGTTGGAAATGTGTCCCTGGTATCGTAGGAAGGAATGAATTACAGAAAACTTTCCTTAGTACGTGGTTTTCTGGGTAGTTTTTTTTTTGGGGGGGGGGGGGGGGGGGGGGGGGGAGTTGGGGGGGGGGGGGGTCACCAATCCAGAATGACACTTTTAGTGAGTGAACCTACTGACAAATCAGTACATTGTATGAGGACTATGAGAATCAGTCTGATCGATTAGTGACTTTATTGTCCTCTGCACACTATTCTTAAATGAAATCGCCAATGAGGAATGCTTGTGTCAACGATGCTGAATGCAGGTCTTACAGTTACAGCCAGCTGTCTACACACAGACTAAATAAGTAGTGGGCGCCCAACACTCACCGCTTTTCCCCGCCTAGGAATAAAAGCGGGCACCTGTGAGGGCCTTTAAGCATTCAGTCGCAGACTGGTTGCAGGACCCTGGGGATCTGGTGTTAGAATGACAATGAGAATGGTTCGAAGAATAGGGTGTAAAATAAGTGCGGCTTGAGCATCCCCAAATGAGTGAAAAGATGGAAACTAAATTAAAAAAAATTGACATATGCATGTTATTTTGCAGGACCCCATACTATTTGCCTCGCCCGAGGATCGGGAGCTCACGCGGAACCCTAGGGACCAGCGTGCTGCCCACAAAGCCACGGGGAACAAGAGGGACGGCTCTTCCAGGAAAAGCAGTGCGTCTAGTCTGGGGTCGGAGTGTGGGGTGCACGCCGTGAGCCGGGACAGACAGACAGACAGTCAAGCAGACACGTAGATGAACAGACAGACAGTCAGTCAGTCACATATATGAACAGACAGACATACAGTCTGTCAGTCAAGCAGACACAGATGAACAGACAGATAGACAGGCAGGCAGGCATACACATAGATCAACAAACAGACAGACAGTCAGGCAGACACATAGACAGGCAGGCAGACAGACAGACAGACAGACAGACAGACAGACAGACAGACAGACAGACAGTCAGTCAGTCATATATATGAACAGACAGGCAGTCAGTCAGACACACAGAGGAGCAAACAGACAGACTGTCAGTCAAGCAGACAAATAGATGAACAGACAAACAGACAGGCAGACAGTCAGTCAGTCAGTCATTAAGACATATAGATGAACAGACAGACATACGGTCAGTCAGTCAAGCAGACAAAGATGAACAGACACCCCCCCCCACACACACACACACCTCGTATGATGGAGGGACTGAGAGACGTATTGATGGACACATTTTCCAAATGGCAAGGATAAAAATCGTGTATTAAAAACGGTTAAAATGACGTTATGACTCGGATTGCCCGAGGTCTAGGGATTGATAAAAAAACCCAACAAAATTATTAAATGTGAAACGATTTGTATTTCAAAACAAAACAGCGACTTAACTAAGACTACCCGTTTGCAAGCACCGGGGCTTACGACACTACTAGCAGTAATCTAAGAAAATTGCAACTCCAGCAATTTAATTATACGTGCCCGCTGACCCCATGGAACACTAGTACACTGCATCTACAGCAGTGATAATTGTAGAGTAAATTGCAACTCCAGCAATTTAACTACACGTGTCCGCTAACACCGCGGAACTCTAGCAGACAGCCAACCAACACGTCTACTTACGTGTATCCCTCACCACCCCCACCCCACCCCACCCCAAATAAACCGCTACCCGACAGCACAGCAGCCTGGCTGTCCATCTGAATGAAGTGATGGGGAGCCCTGAGCAGTCA
The DNA here is from genome assembly GCA_034096865.1 of Theodoxus fluviatilis. Lineage (NCBI taxonomy): Eukaryota > Metazoa > Mollusca > Gastropoda > Cycloneritida > Neritidae > Theodoxus > Theodoxus fluviatilis. The sequence goes on from JAWQFJ010015441.1 coordinate 7,749, forward strand.
AATCCTAGTCCATTTATATACAAACATATGCCGACACAGCACACACACACACACACACACACACACACACACACACACACACACACACACACACACACACACACACACACACACACACACACATGCACACACACACACACACACACACACACACACACACACACACACACACACACACACACACACACACACACACGCACACACGCACGCACACACACACACCTCTCGTATGGCACGAGGAAAAACAAAACTACTTATTAATTTTATCCTATCCATGCGTTCCGTTGCACTCTGCTTCATCTCTGCTACGATGTAGCAAGCTGAGGAGTTTTGATTGTTAGGGTTTTTTAATTGACTTAAAAAGCACATAATCATTAAAAGTAGAGGGTCTTGGAGGCCTTTTTTGGATACCGCTCTTGTGACATATGCCAGGTAAGTGTTTGTGCGACAATCAGTCGTTAGACTGAATATGCAGTTTTGACTACTTAACGAAAGGATTTACATTCTGTCGCAAATCTGTCATCGCGCAATTGCAATATTTACAGCACAGCAGCTATAGAGTGGGGTGGAATATCCCTCCCTTCCTCCCTCGCGTCTCTCTATCGCGTTCATCCCCTCACAACTCCACGCTCTTCTTATTATTTTTTCTGTTATGCTGAAAAGCGTCTGCCTTCTTGTCTTCAGGCATCACTCGCCAGCACTGGCGTGAGGACCGGGACCATGCAACTTGCACTGGCTGCCACGAGGCATTCACTCTTTTTTGGCGGAGGAGCCATTGTCGAAGGCAAGTCTACCTCGAGGCTGCTCAAAGAGGATGCATAAATAGATGGACGGACGGAGGTAGGAATGGATGGATAGATGGATGGACGGAAGGATGGATAGATGGGTGGATAGATGGATGAGTGGATGGATGGGTACATGGATGGATGGACGGTGTCACGACTCAGACTAATTTGTTTTAATTTTGGGTTCGTTTGGGTGGTTTTGTTATATTATTAATATTTCCTTTTTGTGTTCGAGGTAAGAGTCGTCCTACAGCATATCCCTACGCAATGAGAGGGGTGGGACTTTAGTTTGTGTTTTTAAACCGATTGTAGTGATTTTGTGCACGTATAAATGACAGAGTTTAATAGGCCGTAAAGCTCCATCTATCCATCTGTTAGAACTGTTTTGCTGAGCAAAAGCACTCTGCTTTCTGTTGTTAGTGGTCGGATTTTCACGGGCTTTCTCGGACGCTTACTTTTTCGTGCGTGTTGCACGTTCGTTATCGCCCTAGTGGTGTTGTCTTCTGCACGTGAATTGCGTTTATTATTCACTATTGAGCGCAGAAAATCTTATAGAAAGAGAGAGAACAAAGATTGAAGAGAGAGAAGGGAGAATTATGTATTTAAACTAAAAGCTGTAAGTTATAACTTTCCATAGCTCTGCATGATTTTATTCATTAATTTGTGTCTACGTCTACTTCTTAATTTGCGTCTGCGTCCATTATGAATTACTTTGAATAGATCAACATTTTGTTTCTTTGGTTCAGACATTTTTTGTTGGTTGAGTGGCAGGCGGGTGTTGGCGTCCTGGCTACCATTTAGTGCAGATTTTAAAAGTTTTTTTGTGGAAATAATTCTATTTGTTTTTTCAAATTTCTTTTTCATCTAATGAGGGTTTTGTATTGAAAGGAGTCTTTGTAATGTGGATAGGTGGATTTATTTAAATTTTGTTTGTGGCGTGTTTTGTTGTTAAATGTGATTAGTGACTGAGGAAGGAGTTTCCCTTATTTATTTGTTTTTTTTTAACGGTCGGTTGGTGATAGAGCCTTTTCCCACCAACACCAACCGTGACAGATGGATGGATGGATGGATGGATGATAGATGGACGGAGGGAGGGAGGGAGGAAGGGATAGATGGACGGAGGGAGGGAGGAAGGGATAGATGGACGGAGGGAGAGAGGGAGGAAGGGATAGATGGGTGGAAAGATGGATGAATGCTCTGATGCATGGATGAGCCTTTTGTGTGCAATGCGGAACTATTCATATCAGTGGTGCTAGCTGAAATCATTATTAGTATATAGTAATAATGATGGAAGGCTGAGGAGCTTCTGTTGGGACGATATTTTGTTTCATATTAGCAACTCAAGATCTCCTTTTCCTAATCGTTCGTCTTTCGCGAGCCACGTCGGGAGACAGAGTGAGCCTATTCTTACCTCCGACCGCCAGTGAAAACTCAGCATGGAATGAGAAAGTGACTGCGTTGTCCTACAGTTTGCTATTTAAAAAACAAAACAGCCAGCCATCGTGTTTGGGTAATTTACACTTGATTTTGTTCGGAAAAGAAAGTGGAGCAAATTCTAGTGTTATCAGGTCTCGCGGTGAGTTAGACAATATCTCATTAGAGAGGGCTTCTATGTTGAACGCAAGGCGATAAAAAGCTCCACGAATCTAAGGTTTGCATTAATTTAACAAAATGGAGTCTCACTCAACTTATGGCATCTGCAGAGGTTGCCATTCAAGCAGGTAATGCATGGGAAAATTTAATATTCGTATTGTTGTAAATAGATCCTCCTTTTTTCTTCTGGCAGATGTGGCTTTGTCTTCTGCCGCTCCTGCACCGGATATAAGCTTCATCTCAATGAGAAAGCTGAGTACGACCCAAACGCTGGGGCACTTTACAAGGTAAGAGAAACCCAAAGCACGTACTCTAATGCTTGTGAACCATAGGAGTGATAGGCCTATTGAGCCCATATTTTGGCCGAATTTATTATTCAGTGGATACTGTGCTCTCCTCCCCACACCCCCTCGCCCCTTCCCCACTTCCCCTCTTCCCCCCCCCCTTTCCATCCTCTCCCCCTCCCCCCGTCGCCCCCTCCCCTTTCCCCCTCCCCATCTCCAATATATACCTCCGTTCCTTCAAGGGCCGCTCCAGCTGAAAACTTTTACAGTTCAGTTCAGTTCAGTTCAGTTCAGTCTCTTAACCCTGAAATGGGTTGTTGAGGCACCACTGATGACTTTCGGACAATCTTCCTCCATCGATCTCTATCCTCTGTGCCTCGCTGTGAGTCAGCAAAGGTCAAGCCTGTCCACTCTTTGATGTTGTCTTCCCACCTCTTTCGCTGCCTGCCTCTCCTTCTCCCACCTGGTACGGTACCTTGCAGGATGGTCTTGGCCAGCCCACTGCCTCTTGACACGTGACCGTACAACTTCATCTTTCTGCTTTTCACGATTGAGAACAGGTCTTCGGACTGTCCAAATGCTCTCCTGATCCTGTTGCTGACTTCCTCATTCGTGACATGGTCTTTATATGAGATGTTCAGAATCTTGCGATAGTATCTCATTTACAGGGCTTGTATACGTCTCTGTAGTTCAGATGTGAGTGTCCAGGACTCGCATGCATACAAGAATACGGAGATGGCCAGCGTGCGCATGAGCCTGATCTTCGACGCGAGAGTGATATTTCTGTCACGCCATATTGGCTTCAACTTTGCCAATGCTGCTGTTGTTTGTGCTATCCTGGACAGTATCTCTGGTTTGGACACTTCAACAGTCACAATAGATCCCAGATATTTGAAGTTGTTCACAGCTTCCAGTTTTTGGCCCTTCACTTTGATTTCCATTTTGAAGCCCCGAGGGTTGTTCGTCATCACCTTGGTCTTTTCGGCGCTGATTTCCATGCCATATGCCTGTGAGGTCTTGTCCAGGTAATCGACAAGACTAGTCAGCTCCTCTTCACTGCCTGCTAATCCATCAATGTCATCAGCAAAACGTAAGTTGGTGATCTTTCTGCCACAGATGCTGATTTATCCTTCGTGGTCTGCTAGGGCACCAATCATTATCCTTTCGAGGAAGAGGTTGAAGAGTGTAGGGGAGAGTAGACAGCCCTGTCTGACTTCGACCGTTGTCCTGAACCATTCGCCTGTGGTACCATTGAACAGGACTGCGCTGGTCGCTCTGTCATAGAGATGTTCGACGACTTTGATGATCTTGGAGCTGATGTTGTAGCTTCTCATTGTGGCCCACAGCGCAGCATGCCAGACTCTGTCAAATGCTTCCTTAAAGTCTATAAAGACATGGTACAGATCTTGTTGGTGTTGTAGATGTTTTTCACACAGGACTCTCAGATTGAAGATCTGTTCGGTGGTGCTCCTACCTGGTCTGAAACCTGCCTGCTCTTCAGCAATGATTTTCTCTGCCTGAGGTTTTAATCTGTTCAGCAGTATTTTCAGCATGACCTTGCTGGGATGGCTGATGAGGCTGATTGTGCGGTAGTTCTGGCACATTTGCAGGTTTCCTTTCTTGGGCAATGTAATCACTAGGGACTGTGTCCACGGGGTTGGCCAATCTCCAGTCTGCCAGATCTTATTGCAGATCTTTGTGATCACAAGAGCTCAAAGCATTAGAAATAGCAATGGTGGTGGTAGTAGTAGTAATATTAGTAGTAGTAGTAGTAGTAGTAGTAGTAGTTGTTGTAGTAGTTGTAGTAGTAGTAGTGGTGGTGGTGGTGGTAGTAGAAGCCCATCTACACCTTTTAAGTTAAAGAATTTACTGTTGGTGGGAAAAACTACACCCAGTAAAACCACATCACATGAACTGAAGGACGTCAGCAGCACGTGACAGGCTGAAAACAAATTGCGACATGCCGGCTGTCGGCACGAGGGACTGTCGTCATTCATCTCAGTGTACGCCCAATCTCTAGTTGCATGCGTTCATTCCCTGTACGCCTTGGGCTGTGCTCAGTGTTGGATCGCTCGACCCGAGGCTGGTTACCCAGAGGCAATACCAACGTATCATAAGCGATCCTCTCGTGTGATGAGGATCAGGTTAGAAAGGTTTAAAAGAAAAGTTGAGAGAAAAGCGCTCTAAGTGAGCGCCTGTGTGGAGAGGTTCAGTTAGAAGAAAGGCTTTGGGCTCGCGTATGATGCGTTAGGATTGCCTCTAAGAAACAAGTCTCGGCAGTCACTTTCGTCCAGTGGGTGTGCGCTCGAAAGTGCTCGGATTCAAGAGTTGAATGCTAGAGTTGAGGTCTTAGTTATCTCGCTTTGGTTCTCCTCGCCCAAGAGTAAAAGCGTGTGCTAGCGAGAGCCGTAAATACCGGTAGTGAAAAATGAGATAATATTGTGCGTGAGAGATTGATTGATTAAACTTTATTTATCAAGGGAAATACATGAATTAGGCATAACTGCCTATCTTACATCCGGCCCTTGTTAAAACAAGAAAACAAACAAACAAATCCAATCCCAACCCCCACCCTTACCCACCCACCCACCCTCTATCCCACACAAAATTCACACAATAACACAGCTTACAATCAATTCATGGTAACGAAATACCACGTTGAAAATAGCCACAAAGTGAATTTAGAATAAGATAAAAGTATCTAGGATGACTGCATAAGAAAAGTATGTAGTTTCAATTTAAATTTCTCTAAAGATTTATCAAATTTTAGAGAATTGGATAGTGTGTTCCACATAGTAGCTCCTGAATAAGATAGGCTATGTTTAAACAAATCAATCTTAGGTTGTGGTATTATAAAGTTATGTACACGAATATTTGAATGTTGGAATAAGTTTAGCAAATAGTCAGGCACATCACAATCATTAATGCTTTTCATTAAGACACATTTATTGAATTGTAAATGCTTATGAAAAGGTAATATGTTAAATTCTTTCATTTTGTCATTTGTAGATAGTGAACTATCTGATATCATAAGCTTAGAGGCTCTTCGATACAATGACTTCAGTCTTTTCAAGTTAGCGTCACTAAAGCCATCCCAAATTGTTGACGCATAATTAAAGTGAAATAAGATATGAGCATGGAAGAAGATTTTTGCAAGTTTGAGAGAGAGAGAGAGAGAGAGAGAGAGAGAGAGAGAGAGAGAGAGGCAGGCAGGCAGGCAGGCAGGCAGGCAGGCAGGCGGGCAGGCAGGCAGGCAGGCAGGCAGGCGGGCAGACAGAGAGCGCGCGTGCGTGCGTTTCTCATCGACCTTCGTTGTCATCATCATTGCAGGATGAGAGTAACTTACAATGTTGTTTCTTTCGTTGTCATTATTCTTGCCTGTGCTGTTCTTGTCATGCTATTGCTGCCGTACCAGCCCTCGTTCTTGTTGACATCACCGTCATTATCTTCAGTTTGGTATCAATGGAATTATTACTAAGTTGCAAGCGTGCTACACCTTTTTTCTATTGCTCGATAGATAAACCGCTCCTTATGTGTGTGTGTGTGGGGGGGGGGGGGGGGGGGGGAGGGGGGAGAAACTTGGTGACAATAAGTGGATGATGTGATTGTAATACTTTTATTTTTGAACTACCTTTTCTGACTTGTGCAAAAGTACTCCCATGAAAGTTTTTGTTCTGCTGCTGCTGCTGCTGCCGCCGATGATGATGATGATGATGATGATGACGATATGGTGGCAGGTGTGTTTCCGCTGCGCCAAGGAGAAGGAGCAGATTATGGGACAGACACGCTCCCACACAGAGGACTTCCGGGACTTCCTGTTCGACAGGAAGCTGTCCAACGTCAGGTAAATATGTTTCTGTGAAGGGAAGGGGAGGAATATGAAGCTGACATATGAACATTTTTATTAAGAAATTAAAAAAGCAAACTTACTTTTAAATCACTCATACCATGATGACACATTGCTTGTATACACAGGTTGCAAGAAGTGACTGTATAATCATTCTGCAATTTGTTTCTCCTCATCTTCCATAACAGATACAAATAAATCAGTAATTGTGCTGCCGTAGAAAAAAAACCTCTGTGTCCTTGGAAAGATAACGGTGAAATGGCTTCAGATTTCCTAATAGGATGTCCATTTGTCAATGTATTATGTGACAATGCTCACTCGCTCATTCATTCATATTCACTGAAAAGAAGAGTAGAAGACAAGCATCCGACTGTTTCTTTCATGAGCAAGTCTGGCCCTGAAGAGGGCCGTTTGGGGGTTGTACTGCCGCCGATGCGGGTAATCACCGCTACAGGATGGAGAGGCAGCGGGTTGGCAGGGGCGTGCAGCGATGCTCTGTATTTCTTTTCGGCAAGCTTTCGAAGCTGAGGCTTCTTCATCAGGCCAAAGTAACAAGGCTGGCTGTGGAAAAGAAATATATAGTGTGACAAGGGCCGGTGAAACACGTGCAGGGCGGCGAGGTAGTGAGGAGAGTTCAGTGAAGGAAGCCAAAAGGAGTGCTTTGCACCAACATCACGGGGCGGGAGCGGCCTCAACAGGGTAATAAGCACTAAAAAGGCGTGCGGGGACAGCTTCATCGATAGTGACTCAAGAGTCCCATGACCCTCAGTCTGCTCGATTGTGCCTACAAAAATCAGCCGGCGGCGCATGCGGCCCAAGGCCGCCACGTGACCGGCTCAGCGCTGCACTCGATTGTTTCTGGCTTAGCAAAATGGCGGTTTGCTTTGCGGTTGACGAGCTGCTGTGCAGCAGTGATGAGACTGATGAGATGTACTGCCTTCTTGCGTCGTGGTACGTTCTTGTGGATAATATATTTTGGACCTGTGTATATGTATGGGTTAGGAAAATGTCAAACGAAAGCCTTAAAATCACAAGATCGGTTCATACATCAGACTTTCCTCGCAACATTTTTTTTTCCAAATCACTCAACGTCTGAATGTGTTTTTGGGGCTACTTGAAGTATTTTGGTTCAAGTGTACTATCCACATCAGTCTGACTGCGACAACAATAATATCCTGTGAATGCGTTGAACAATGCACAAGAGCACTATCTACAAAGATACTCAGATATCTTCACATATTCGTTCATAATTTCTGTTGCAAAAGTAGAAAATTGCCGGATTCTTACTTTGCCACACCGTCGTCCGCCATCTTGGATCTCTGTGAGCCGAGTGAGCCGAGCAAAATGTCTCGGCGCATTCGGCAGTGCCCCGGCTATGCCCCGGCGCGTAAGCCGGTTCGAATCGAGCGGAATAATCGCCCGGCGGCGCACGCCGGCTCATCAGCCGTTCACAATCGAGCAGACCCACTATTGAGGCCATCCTCGTGGGTGTGGAATTTGGACATGAGTTTGAGCTCAGCCACTCTGCGTCGCTGTAGGTCAGTCAGTCCACCTCTTAGCACACTGACGAGCATGTCAGAGGTGGTGTGGCTCGGGAGGTTGAAGTGCTCGGCCACAGGCAGGGGGGAACCGTTCCTGATGGCAGCGCGATGGCTGTTCATGCACTGTCGGAGCTGTTGGCTGGTTTCTCCGACATGCCATGCGTCGCTGCACCCTCTGCGGCAACGGATGAGGTAGACCACGTGGCTGGAGGAGCAAGAGTACTGGCCCCTTACTCGGTGTGTTACGTGGTCCCTGACTATGGTGGTATCGGTGCAGATGATGGCACAGGTAGAACACCTGGCAGTCTTGCAGGGTTGTACGGCATCTACCGCGGAGTCAGGGAGCCGGCTGCGGACTATCCTGCTTCTCAGGTTGGGAGGTTGTCGGAAGGCCACCATGGGTGGCTCAGGGAGTACCTCCGAGAGGTACTGGTCGTGGCAGATGAGGTTTTGGAGGTGCCCGAGTTCCCGTTGTAGCTTCTCCGCGCCAGTAAAGTACTGCGTGACGAAAGGGACTCGGCTGGCCTCCATTCATATTCACACCTTCATTCCCTCCCTCCTTCACCTCCACCCCACTCCCACCCCCACCACCACCACCACCACCACCCCCACCCCACCCCCCACCCCTCGCTCACACTCACTCACTCTCATTCTCGCTCGCTCACTCACTCATTTATTCACTTGTACCACTCATTAAAACAATTTCGTCCACGTCAATGCTTTTTCTGACAATGCCATCGTGATGAACATCTGTGGAAACTTTCACAGGTGCCTCGATCGACTCATTCTAGTTCACTATAGAGATTTCGCCTATACTGACTCGGGTTTACAGAATGCGATCGACTGCAATGAAAACAGAGATCGGCGAAATGACCTCAGCGTGATCATACTCAGCAGCCACCAAATTGACACAACATGTTGTAATATTCGTCCCTTCATGTATCGTATGTAATATTAAAACAATTCATCCGTAAATGACACTTTCCGAAACGATTACAAAAGTACGACAATCCGAATTTAGAGCTAGACGCCTGAGTAGCGTCCGTGATTGGACGAGCCGACGAAATTCCCACGCCACACGGGGAAAGCCGTGTTATCCCGGACATCTCACCACGGGGGCATTTCACCACGCCACACTGCCACATCTGACTCGACCTTCTGCAAAGCGTGGGTGAAGTGGTCGTGACGCTGGTTTCCCTCAGTACGAGGCTTTGGACAATCTGCACGGAACTGACGTCACTGAAGACATAAACAGCTTTCATGCCACTTGATATTTCTTCACCATGGAGTTGTGTTCTAGTTCAATGTTTAACGTGACAGCTTGCAAGTTCCAATCCACGATATGTTTTTGTAATTGTCTCTGGGGGAAGGCATCCCGAAGTAAAACTTGTTCAATGCAATAAAAAGTACACAGTGTAATATGTAATCATAACAATAACAACAATAACAAAAACATCATCACTGATGTTAATGTTGTTGTTGTTGTTGTTGTTGCTGCTGCTGCTGCTGACGATGATGATGATGATGATGATGACGACGACGACGACGAAAAATATCTTAGCAGCAGCAGCAACAACAACAGCAGTAACATCAGTGATGATGTTTTTGTTGTTGTTGTTGTTATAACAACGACGACGACAACAGCAGCAACAACAGAAGCTGCACTTATTTGTCTCTGTAGTGATGCGAGTAAAGCTTCACATCTGACGGATTAGCGGACTGGCTCATTGTACCGCTCCCCTGTGGGTTGGGGTTAAAAACAGACCATCCGCGCCTCCCAGCACGCTAAGTAAGAAGTGAATAACTATGGAAACCGTGACTTGATTTGTTCTTGCTCTCTGGTGATTTGTCGTGATCAATTTCATTAAACGGCCCACAAAGGCTGACTGGACTTTAAAATCATTAATTCATTTAATCATTCTTTATTTATTTCTACCACTATTGAGACGAAAGTCAGTTTAGATCGATTTGATAACTGCCGACATTTGATACTTTTCTCGTCTCTTCAGATATTACCATTCAAAGATCTATAACAAGTTGTTGGAGAGATTCAACATTGACCTACAAGTCCCCAACGGCAACAAGCGAATGCAAGCAAGAGTACGTCTTGCCTTTCAGGTATTTGCACCATTTCTATGCGTCAGATTGAAAGTTTCTATGGCTAATGCTGAATGCTTTTAATTGGCGTGTGAATGGACGTGCGAACGCGTGCGTTCATGCATGTAGTTTGTGTATATATATAGAATAGTGTGTGTGTATGTGTGTGTGTGTGTGTGTGTGTGTGTGTGTGTCCTCCTCCCTCGTCCTTTTCCTCCCCGTCCTCGTCGTCGTCGTCGCCACCACCACCACCGCCATCACCACCACCATCGCCATCACCACCACCACCACAATCACCACCACCACCACCACCACAATCACCACCACCACCACCACCACCACTACCTTCACCGTCACCGTCACCGTCACCGTCACCAGCACCCCAAAGTCCAATCCCAACCTCTCCGCGGTGGAGGGGAGACAGGAAGATGTGACTCCGCCTAGACTCCCCTCTCCTTGACCAACCGGGACCCTGGCAAATGTGATCCCCTGCATACTGGGGCAGTGTGTTGGCCGTACGCTGCCTCCCGTGTCGGGGAAGGAAGGGATCCTGGAGGTTGAGGGGAGCTGTTGCTTCGGCAGCAGCAGTCGACCCAAAACACCACTTTGGCCCGGTGTCGTAGAATATTTCGGAACCAGGATAAATCGGAACCGGTTCCCAAAAATCCTAGGATATTTCGGAACCATTCCCATTTATCCCGCACCTGGCGGCAGGATATTTCGGAACCACCAGGATATTTCGGAACCACCTTCTAGATGCTTTCGTATGATTTTCTGAGTTTCTAGAAGGTTTCAAATCAGAGTTTACACTTTGTACACTTTTTATTTGTAATTCATAAACAAGGAGATAAACAGGTAGGCGAGAAGAGATGTATTGTACAACCGCCTTCTGGACGCTCTGAAGGAGTAGGCTATGGCGTCAAGAAGTTTATACCAGTCACTGGGTTGGTCTTGGACTGATTTCCTCAGAGCTGTAAGGGTGCTGGCATTCTGGCGTTCACAAAGTCCATTGGCCTGTTTAGAAAAAGTCGTAAAGTCACAAATGTATGTCGGCTAATGACCTTCTAGACGGTTCCGAAATATCCTGGTGGTTCCTAAATATCCTGCCACTAGAGTCAGGATTAATCGGAATGGTTCCGAAAAATCCTGCCACCAGGGCCAGGATAAATCGGAATGGTTCCCATTCGTCCGGTTCCGAAATATTCTGCGACACCGGACTTACCCTGGACGACCAATCGGCTGGTCGCGTCTGCCTGAGGTGTCCCCATTCTTGTAGGGACTAGGCCCCCCCCCGCATCCCCGCCCCCCCCCCCCCCCCCCCTCCTCCCCCATCCCTTTTGTTACTACTCCGAAGGCGGTGGCTTATGGGTCAATCGTGAAGTAGTGAGAAAACGTCACTTTACATGAGTATATCCCCAGCATAGCTCTGGCACGGCGACGCACTGGTCATCCGCACGGACTGTGTCCCCTTGTTGGGATACATGGTGGGTGGGGAGTGCCGGGGACGAATGTTTAACATTTAATCATGGAATAAAGGTAAAGGTAAAGGTGTGGTTTTTTTATAGCGACTTACACCCTTTGTCAGGGTCTCAAACCGCTTACACTTTACCCCCTGATCACTGGGCATCTTCATCAATCCTCACTGGTACCTCACAACAAACATAGTGACAGACATTTAAGACGCACACAGTCAGGTACCAGCACCAACTCCGCTCCCTGGGGAGTATTCCAACCCGATGCTGGCGCTTGGCCGCATACAAGGGTTAATCGCACAACGTTTTTGCCAATATTGCCCTCACAGGTACCCGGTTTTACTCCTGGGTGGGGAGAAACAATGCGAGTTAAGCATCTTGCTCAAGGATGCAACTCTGGGAACCGCGCAGCTTCGAACGCCGTACCCACTGGCCGCAAGCGACTGTAGGTCCAGCGCGCTAACCACTCGGCCACAGAGCCCCACCAAAAGATAGAATCCCCCTTCTAAAAGACAGAGGGAGTTCTCCTCCAGTTTAGAGAGCCTTTCGGACTCTACTCCCCAATTCTTTGACGACAGCTGACCTCGATCTCTACTTGTCCATTCTCTTGATCAACAAAACCCACTGAACAAAGTCTCTCCATTTACCATTGATAAAGCCATACAAGGTATTGCTAGAGAGCCCAAGCAGGTCAAATAGCTCAGGAGTGGTGACATTCTTGTAGAAGTAACCAAGAAGGTCCACTCTTCCAACCTACTGAAGGCGTCGACTTTTGCCAACGTCCGTGTGAAAGTCGAGCCTCACATAAGCCTTAATTCCTGTAAGGGAATTATTCGATGCAGAGACCTTGAATATCTAACTGAAGGCGACATACTGGAAGACTGTAGGGTCAGGGAGTGCTGAGTGTCCGAAAGTTGACAGCCAGACGTGATGGTATGATCAAGCCCACCAACACGATCCTGTTGGCTTTTGACACCCCCACTCTCCCTGCCTATGCCTTCGTGAAGACCGACGACCTCCGAATCGGTGTGTATCCTCTCATCCCCAACCCACTACGCTGCTTCAAATGGCAACAGTTTGGTCATCATCAGGACTCTTGCAGTCGCGCTGCCCGCTGTGGGCGATGCGGTGGCGATGACCATAGTGATGATGGCTGCCGCAACACCCCTAAGTGTGCCAACTGCTCTGGCTCTCACCCATCTTTCTCTCGGGACTGTCCCAAGTGGCAGCACGAGAGAGAGAGAGAGAGAGAGAGAGAGAGAGAGAGAGAGAGAGAGAGAGAGAGAGAGAGAGAGAGAGAGAGAGAGAGAGAGAGAGAGAGAGAGAGAGAGAGATCCAGAGGGTGAGAGTCACCAAGAGCATATTGTTCCCAGAGGCGAGACGACTTGTGGAGGCTTCGACGAGGCCTCCATCTGGCCCATCGTATGCCTCTGCAGTCAAGTCCGCCAAGTCTGTGGCTTGCCAGACTTGCCTTACTTGGTTGAAGGGTGACAAGCCTAAAGAGCCTCTGAGGGTGACAAACCTCTACAGTGACTCTGGGCTTCTTGGCATCAGGTATTAATGAGCATCAACTTTTGCAATGTTACACGTTTTCAGGGTAGTTATCTGCACTGTTTACTTTGCTGAATGCAGTTCATTTTTTCTTCAACTCTTTCTCCTCCTTTCACATGCTTGGCCGATTTTTGAAAATTCTACAAACTGACAATTGCTTCTTGCATTGCAAAGAAGCAAGGTAACTCAAGACACCAATATATCTTGCTTTCAGATGGAATGGACATAATTTCCTCTTCGATCCTGATAATACAAATATTTAAGGCGGGAAAAGCTTTAATCATTCAGATTACATCTGCTTAGGACTGATCAGAAGGTCTATGCATGAACTTGCTAATATGAATATGCATGATATGAACAGCGGTACAACAATACGTTCTCTTTCATATCTATGTCTCTACCCTGGCCCACTTCATTCATGAAACCTGGAGGGCCATTTACACTGTCTAGGAGAAGTACTTGAAGGAGAGTTAAGTGCAAAATGCATGTATGTGGCATGTATCAATGAGTAACAATTATTATTTGGCCTGAGTAGTTCCACATTCATATTTTCATTGAGATGATAATCATGAGTGATACAGGTAGGTACATCATGAATAATTATGTTTCAGTCCTCCTTAAAAGTTTTGAATACTTAGGTAATCAAAGTTAATAACATGCACCAAAATAATTTGCTTCAGAAATAAAGCTGATGAAATATTCTGAATGAAACATAATAAAAGAGAATGTATGAATTGCTCTTCAAACACTTTAATTGAGAGTATAGTACACATTGATAAAAGACAAGAGAACACAAAAAGACAATAATAATAAAATAATGCACACATTCCTGCATGATTTGATGCACAAATAAAAGGGTTCTTTTTCATGTGCACAACACAATGGAATTATACTGAAGAAGAATACAACATACCAGCAACTGAACATGTAACCTGCACACACACACATACACATGCACATACACATACACAGACATGCACAGAAAAAACACACACACACAAACACACACATACAGACACACACACATGCTTGCATGCATGCGCGCACAAACACAGGCACGCACGCACACACACACAATGCACATAGAAAAACACACACACACAAACGCATGCACACAGAAAAAAACACACAGAGAAAACATACACACACACACACACAGAGAGAAACACACACACACACACACACACACACACACACACACACACACACACACACACACACGCACACACGCACACACAATTAGCATGAAAATCAACATGTTCTAAATTGACCTATTTCCCCATCGTTGCACATGTGACAAACAGTACAAATATTTGGTACTTTCATGTGCACTGCACACCTCTGAGGCAAACTTAAGCACATTACAACATTTATCACAACTCAGATAAACTGTAGGGTTATATCCTTGTAAATAATGATTTCAGCCTGGTACATCAAAGTCAAAGTCACAAAAATGACTATAAATGCAAGGCTATGAATAGCAACTGTATGCTATCTTGTAAAAACAAGTTCAATGGCCTTACAATCAGTGAATCATGCTGAACAAAACCCGAAATACTTACAAAAATCCAGTTTCTACCCA
>JAWQFJ010015441.1:30000-32944 GCA_034096865.1 Theodoxus fluviatilis
GTCTCTCTCTCTCTCTCTCTCTCTCTCTCTCTCTCTCTCTCTCTCTCTCTCTCTCTCTCTCTCTCCCTCCTCTCTCTCTCCTCTCTCTCTCTCTCTCTCTCTCTCTCACACACACACACACATACACACACACACACACACACACACACACACACACGCACGCACGCACGCACGCACACGCATGCACACACAGATTGATCGATTGATTTCTTCAGCGCGGCCGACTACCCATCAAGAAAACAAAGAACGAAAAAAGTATAAATGAAACTTACATCGTATGTGCATACGTAAAACCACTGCAGTACCATTTAGCAAAACGAAATGTGGATGGCAGTATCATCGTAAACATAAATGACTGATTTAAAGCATCATCAGTCAGAGTATAGTAATGTGCATCGTCTCAGTCTTAATTACCGACCCAGGGTATGGCTGAAATTCCATGTTGTGATTAAAGTACCTCTAACAAACTACAAACTTAGTATTGAAGATGTTGGCTCCAGAAAACGATTCAGTGCCAACTGATGTACAGGCAACAGTAAAAGATAAATTGTACGTCATTTACACGTTTAAAAAAATAAGCATAGACCATGCTTCTTTGACGCGACTCTCCTGTACATTGTCTGTGTAATGCAAAACTACGAAAAGAACAGGGAGAAATAGAATAACATAATTAGTTTTAGAGTTTTTAATCACACCAGATCATTTTAGCTTCCTTTCAGTTCCATGTTCATTGCCCACACTTTCTCTACTAGGAGGCTGCTCTAGTTTTTCGCAGCCTAATTTGTATGCATAATATATGTACACTGCAACGTCACGCGATTTACTTACGTTACATCCGTCAATCAGTTTTGCCACAT
This sequence comes from Theodoxus fluviatilis, assembly GCA_034096865.1. Classification (NCBI taxonomy): domain Eukaryota; kingdom Metazoa; phylum Mollusca; class Gastropoda; order Cycloneritida; family Neritidae; genus Theodoxus; species Theodoxus fluviatilis. Next base: position 30,858 of record JAWQFJ010015441.1, read on the forward strand.
TTCCATTTATTAATTTATGTACATGCTTGAAGATATACTTTTTTCTAAGGTGGCTCACACACACACACACACACACACACACGTACACACACACACACACACACACACACACACACTACACACACACACACACACACACACAGAGGGAATGGGAGAGGGAGGGGTGGGAGGAGGAGGAGGAGGAGGAGGAGATGATGAGAGAGAGAGAGAAGAGAGAGAGAGAGAGAAGAGAGAGAGAGAGAGAGAGAGAGAGAGAGAGAGAGAGAGAGAGGGGGGGGGGAGAGGAGAGGGAGAGGGAGAAACACGAACGAATGGTTTATTGATCAGACCTCCATCCCTTTTCATTTGATACGATGCATCGTGAGAATGCTCAGTCGAAAGATAATTCCCTCGGCAGGTTACATTACAATCTACTCCGTATGGAAACTATTCTTTTCGGGCAAGTTTATCGCTTCCCTTCTACGCATAAGTGATTTTTGCAAATAAATGCTTGCCGATCATACAAGATACAAGATACAAGATACATGTGACATACTTCTGCATTGATGACATGAGGAATTCGGTTGGGTTTACGCAAATTGCCTCTATGAATTTCAGCATATAATGCTCTCTCAAATCGTACAATGCAGGACATCTTAGTAGAAAAATGTTTCAGGTTCAGCCTATGCTCTACACAGAGGACATAGCATTTCTTTTGCATCAGGGATGTATCTCCATTTATGGATGTACAACTCAGGAGATACCCATCTTGGTCGAATTTTAATAGTGTGAATGCCATCCACTTAAAAAAAGTTTCTCACACTTTCGTCTCTATGTCTAATACAATATATTGATCTTGGCTCTTCAACAACCCCACCCCTTCATGATTCTCTCTCGTTGTAAAAAGTATACCTACGGGTTACTTACTAGTCAATCTTCTTTCGTTTTTTTTTTTTTTCGTTTTTTTTATCTTTTCTTCTTTTTTTTTTCTTTTTTCCTTTTTTTTTGTTTCTTTTTTTTTTTTTCTTTTTGTCTGTTTTTTTTTTTTTTTTTTTTTTTTTTTCTATTTTTTTGTTTTTTTCTTTCTTTTACTTTTTCCATTTCCCGCAATTTGTGCTAGAACTTGTACAAATCAGTTTTTAATTACCCCTGAGATCTCTTCTTCTTCTTCTGGGTCTCTTTCTCTTCTTCTTCAGTGAAACGCTGTTTCTCTTTGGTTTCACATCTTTGTTCTTTGTTTTTTTTGTGCCGTTGGGTCTTTTGCGGTTCATATCCACACACTCTGCGTCAATCCCGAGTCGATTCAAACAGTGCCTTTATAAAAAAACCAAAAACAAATAATATAAATAAAAATTACAAAACAAAAAAAAAAACACAAAAATGTTTTTTCAAATAACCTAAAAAAAAAAAACCATTGGTGGCATCGATTCTGGGAATGTCCCAGAATGGCCAAAGTCTTTTGGGTGACAAAATATTGTTTGGACAACTATCTAGTTTTCACACACTGTCACAATTATTTTCAATTCATGTTAAAAAAAACACAAACGAATCTTCAAAAACAAAAACGCAGATGTCTGCTTATGACGGTCCTGCGATTACAACGCAGGGAAAAATAAAGAAGAAGACAAACGACAAAACAATTACACGCAGGTCGTCCTGTATCTCCATATATATAGAATCCATATCAAATTAAGAGTTCGAGGGAGGACTCCAGAAATTCTTAAAGTCTAGAGATGTGTACGTACCCTTACTATTGTACCTTGCGTGCGTTTCATGATAAATTGCCGAGCCACATATACCGTCTGCTTCATATAAAAGCAATGCGTGTGCGCTGAATCTGTGCAATCGAATAGCCGGTTGTAAAGATTTGGGGTGTTTAACGAGGGGGCTCTTCTATACTGAGTGCTTTAAATAAAACATAAGTGCTGCTTTAGCTCAACATGAATTACCTACATTTGTAACAGCAGTTTTGATGGAACACATAGAAAGATAGAGAGAGAGAGAGATAGTAGAGAGAGAGAGGGTAGGGGGAGTGATAATGATGATTGTGTGGTGTGTGTGGAGAGAGAGAAAGAGAATAGTAGAGAGAGGAGGGGGGGTTCGCTCGG
>JAWQFJ010015442.1:0-35000 GCA_034096865.1 Theodoxus fluviatilis
TTTCAGGAGCCCTGACGAAACCTTTCCTGCATTTCGTCACACCGGCAACTCGATCTGGCATCAACCGTACGCATCATCCCCCATCACCACTGACTGCACAATTCATGCCACAGGGCGCTCCTCGTCCTTTTGCCATTCCTCCACCTCCTGCTCGTCAACAAACTGTAGACAGTAAGTTATCCGTTTAAAATCTATATCACCCATTTGCCAATGTCAGTAGACAGCACACCACGGATGTAGTCAAAGGGGAGATAACTCATTCAAACCGTGTTCAACCCAATTACATGAGGTTTTTGTATATATGTGTTTGTCTGTCTGCCTGCCTGCTTGCCTGTCTCTCTGTCTCTCTCTGTCTCTCTCTGTCTCTCTCTCTCTCTCTCTCTCTCTCTCTCTCTCTCTCTCTCTCTCTCTCCTCTCTGCCTCTCCCTCTCTGCCTCTCTCTCTCCTCTCTCTCTCCTCTCCCTCCCTCCCTCCCTCCCTCCCTCCCTCCCTCCCTCTCCCCCACCCTCTCTCTCTCTCCCACCCACCCACCCTCTTAATCTCATTCTCTCTTCCCTTCCTCCCCCTTCCCCTCGCTCACCCCCCCTCTCTCTCTCTCTCTCTCTCTCTCTCTCTCTCTCTCTCTCTCTCTCTCTCTCTCTCTCTCTCTCTCTCTGGGGGAGTAGGGGAGGGAGTGTACACCAAGAGACTTTGGCCTACATGTATGTTATTTGTTTTTAACATTTGGATGTTTAGAAAATTGTTTTTTATGTATATGTCATTGTAGCTACTTCAAGTTCCATATTTACATTTTGCTTCTCTGGTACACTATCTATCCATTTTAGTATGTTTAAGAAATTGTACATGTATAATTCTTGCGATAATTAAACTGACTCTCTCTCTCTCTCTCTCTCTCTCTCTCTCTCTCTCTCTCTCTCTCTCTCTCTCTCTCTCTCTCTCTCTCTCTCTCTGTATCTTTGTGATGTCTGTCTGTGTGTCTGTGTGATGTCTGTCTGTGTGAGCTCTCTCTCTCTCTCTCTCTCTCTCTCTCTCTCTCTCTCTCTCTCTCTCTCTCTCTCTCTCTCTCTCTCTCTCTCTCTCTCTCTCTCTCTCTCTCTCTCTCTCTCTCTCTCTCTCTCTCTCTCTCTCTCTCTCTCTCTCTCTCTCTCTCCTCCTCCTCCTCCTCCTCCTCCTCCTCTTTGTCTGCCTCACCTTCTGAGGACTATTAGTTCCAAAACTTTCTGACACTTTCTTCTATAGCCATACTCTTCATCGATAAACTTCCTGCATATTGCCAGATGTTCCGCATTTCGATAGCACATTTCTGTCCATATTCTGTCTCGCCTCTACCGTCTCACAGCGGATTTCCGTTTGTCGATATCTAGATTTAGTATAGTAATTTTTTGTGTTGTCCATGTTTATATACATGATTTTGTACTTAATCTGGTCAACTGTTGTTCCTCAGGAGCGCTACATCTCTAATATGGGGGGAGAAACCTTCAAAGTCCTTCTCCAGATGGCAGGGAAGACCCTGATGACGCCAGCTCTTCAGGGGCAATACAACCTATCTGGCAAATCGAACCTCAGCAAGACGGCGTTTACACAGCTGTCCAATCTCCACCAGGCCCTCTTCAGTAAGAAATATTCAATATCTAAATCGTGCAACTTCCATTTAGACCTGAACAAATAAATTTAATGATTTCATTTCTTGTCATCAGAAGCGGCAGTGCCAAAATCTTAGCACATTTTATGTCTGAATAAGAGTGTTTGATCAAGTTCTGTACGCATTTGTTATTATAGAATATGGAATGCTGAGCTATTGAGGAAGAATGAAGAAGCTTTAGTTTTGCTATTTGGAGCTGTGCTTTGTTCACAAATATATCATTCTTATTCACCAATTTGTTTTGACAGATGCTGTCTCAAAACGACATCAAGTCGAGAGGAAGATCTACACATCTTACCTAGGAGAGTGGCTGAGCTGCTGGCGGGATAGGCAGAAAGGCGGCAAGAGCAACAGACCGGGCACGCAGACTACCCAACAAAATGCGTAGGCAGAAAGTGGAAAGGAAATGGAAGAATGGAATATTGATTTTCTTAGACAGATAGATAGATTTAGCAAACCAAACTATCTCTAACCTCAAAGTACAACTACATCTATAAATCTATGCATATATTTTGAATATAATTATACAACTCATGTAACTCATGCTGAATCCAAAGATTGCACACTGTACCGCTTAGTGATACATTCTAATAAATGTCGTTACTTGTCAATCAATGACTTTGTTTTTCATGTAAGGTTATTTACACTTAGTAAGATATTTCTGGAATCTAAATTCAATCTGTACAATTTTTGCCTTCTCTCATTGTGTTTGTGTGTGCTGTGCGCGCTCGGTGTGCATGTGTGTGTGTTTATGTGGATGTGTTTTTGTGTGTGTCTTTCTCTCTCTCTCTCTCTCTCTCTCTCTCTCTCTCTCTCTCTCTCTCTCTCTCTCTCTCTCTCTCTCTCTCTCTCTCTCTCTCTCTCTCTCTCTCTCTCTCTCTCTCTCTCTCTCTCTCTCTCTCTCTCTCTCTCTCTCTCTCTCTCTCTCTCTCTCTCTCTCTCTGTATCTGGCCGGGTATGGCTGCTGGAGAATTCTTCTCCTTTTCAAGAAAATGCTACAGTTATTCAAGTGAAGGATGCAAGACAGTTTATCGGGCTTGGACAAGACCACCCCTGGAACCCATGCATGCAGGTCCTAAGGCAGTAATTTCAGGCCTGGAATAGGCAAGGCCTGGATACCAGGGCTGTTCCAGGGCTGGCCCAATGACCATTTCTAGGCTGGGCCAGGGCTGGATGCCAGGGCTGGTCCAGGGCTGGATGCCAGGGCTGGTCCAGGGCTGGATGCCAGGGCTGGTCCAAATCTCAAACCCTACACCTCCACTGCATGAATCACAAAACCCTTCACCTCCGCCGCACAAATCCCAAAAAACCCTTCACCTCCGTATCACAACTCAACCCCTTCAGCTCACAGCACAAATCACCAACACTTCACCGCTTCCCCTCTGTAGCAACCATCACCAATCCTTCACCACTTCACGGAACCAACCACAAACCCTTCACCTCCACATCACAATCCACCAAACCTTCACCTCCACATCACAATCCACCAAACCTTTACAACTCAAAATCACAACCCCTCCACCTTCACAACTCAAAATCACAACCCCTCCGCCGCACAAATCACCAACCTTCACCTCCACATCGCCACTCACCAAACCTCCACCGCACAACTCACCAAACCTCCACCTCAGCACAAATCGCAAATCCTTCTCCACAGCTCAAATCAAAAACATCCTCCACAGCTCAAATCACAAACTCTCCAAAAACGCCAACTCTTCACCGCCACAGCACGAATCCCACAATTCTACCCCACAACGCCAACCGTCACTGTCCAACCTGCACAACCCAAACCATCACTGTCCCACCTGCACCGCACAAATCCTCCCTCCTCAATCTTCACAGTACAATTCCTCCCTATTCCACCTCCACCTCACAAATCATACCTCCTCAATCTCCACAGTCCAATCCTTTGTCAACCATCCACTCCCGTGCCATTTTCTCCTCCTCCTCTTCCCCTCCCTCGTGACGTCTCTCTTCCCCCATTACGTCACTTCTCTTAACCTTGAAAAAAAATATCATAGCCATTTTCATTTGGCCTCTTGCTAACAACGAAATAGTTTCCCTACTATTAGACGAACATTTAGCAAGTACTCCGTTCCTTTGTCAACGAAATAATGTCACCATACCTCGTCCCAGACGATATCGATAGAACGCACTCCCTGGTTATGATAAACTTCTTAACAAAAGAACACATTTCACCTCGAGTCGTGACACTGGCCTTGCTGTGCACCTTGGGTGTCAGTGCTGGCCTTGCTGTGCACCTTGGGTGTCAGTGCTGGCCTTGCTGTGCACCTTGGGTGTCAGTGCTGGCCTTGCTGTGCACCTTGGGTGTCAGTGCTGGATTTGCTGTGCACCTTGGGTGTCAGTGCTGGCCTTGCTGTGCACCTTGGGTGTCAGTGCTGGCCTTGCTGTGCACCTTGGGTGTCAGTGCTGGCCTTGCTGTGCACCTTGGGTGTCAGTGCTGGCCTTGCTGTGCACCTTGGGTGTCAGTGCTGGCCCTGCTGTGCACCTTGGGTGTCAGTGCTGGCCTTGCTGTGCACCTTGGGTGTCAGTGCTGCCTGCCCTGCTGTGCACCTTGGGTGTCAGTGCTGGCCTTGCTGTGCACCTTGGGTGTCAGTGCTGGGCTTGCTGTGCACCTTGGGTGTCAGTGCTGGCCTTGCTGTGCACCTTGGGTGTCAGTGCTGGCCTTGCTGTGCACCTTGGATGTCAGTGCTGGCATTGCTGTGCACCTTGGATGTCAGTGCTGGCCTTGCTGTGCACCTTGGATGTCAGTGCTGGCCTTGCTGTGCACCTTGGATGTCAGTGCTGGCCTTGCTGTGCACCTTGGGTGTCAGTGCCTGCCCTGCTGTGCACCTTGGGTGTCAGTGCTGGCCCTGCTGTGCACCTTGGATGTCAGTGCTGGCCTTGCTGTGCACCTTGGGTGTCAGTGCCGGCCTTGCTGTGCACCTTGGGTGTCAGTGCTGCCTGCCTTGCTGTGCACCTTGGGTGTCAGTGCTGCCGGCCTTGCTGTGCACCTTGGGTGTCAGTGCTGGCCTTGCTGTGCACCTTGGGTGTCAGTGCTGGCCTTGCTGTGCACCTTGGGTGTCAGTGCTGGCCTTGCTGTGCACCTTGGGTGTCAGTGCTGGCCTTGCTGTGCACCTTGGGTGTCAGTGCTGGCCTTGCTGTGCACCTTGGGTGTCAGTGCTGGCCTTGCTGTGCACCTTGGGTGTCAGTGCTGGCCTTGCTGTGCACCTTGGGTGTCAGTGCTGCCTGCCCTGCTGTGCACCTTGGGTGTCAGTGCTGGCCTTGCTGTGCACCTTGGGTGTCAGTGCTGCCGGCCTTGCTGTGCACCTTGGGTGTCAGTGCTGCCTGCCTTGCTGTGCACCTTGGGCGTCAGTGCTGGCCTTGCTGTGCACCTTGGGTGTCAGTGCTGCCTGCCTTGCTGTGCACCTTGGGTGTCAGTGCTGGCCTTGCTGTGCACCTTGGGTGTCAGTGCTGGCCTTGCTGTGCACCTTGGGTGTCAGTGCTGCCTGCCTTGCTGTGCACCTTGGGTGTCAGTGCTGGCCTTGCTATGCACCTTGGGTGTCAGTGCTGCCTGCCTTGCTGTGCACCTTGGGTGTCAGTGCTGGCCTTGCTGTGCACCTTGGGTGTCAGTGCTGCCGCCTTGCTGTGCACCTTGGGTGTCAGTGCTGCCTGCCTTGCTGTGCACCTTGGGCGTCAGTTCTGGCCTTGCTGTGCACCTTGGGTGTCAGTGCTGCCTGCCTTGCTGTGCACCTTGGGCGTCAGTGCTGGCCTTGCTGTGCACCTTGGGTGTCAGTGCTGCGCCTTGCTGTGCACCTTGGGTGTCAGTGCTGCGCCTTGCTGTGCACCTTGGGTGTCAGTGCTGGCCTTGCTGTGCACCTTGGGTGTCAGTGCTGGCCTTGCTGTGCACCTTGGGTGTCAGTGCTGGCCTTGCTGTGCACCTTGGGTGTCAGTGCTGGCCTTGCTGTGCACCTTGGGTGTCAGTGCTGGCCTTGCTGTGCACCTTGGGTGTCAGTGCTGGCCTTGCTGTGCACCTTGGGTGTCAGTGCTGGCCTTGCTGTGCACCTTGGGTGTCAGTGCTGGCCTTGCTGTGCACCTTGGGTGTCAGTGCTGGCCTTGCTGTGCACCTTGGGTGTCAGTGCTGGCCTTGCTGTGCACCTTGGGTGTCAGTGCTGGCCTTGCTGTGCACCTTGGGTGTCAGTGCTGGCCTTGCTGTGCACCTTGGGTGTCAGTGCTGGCCTTGCTGTGCACCTTGGGTGTCAGTGCTGGCCTTGCTGTGCACCTTGGGTGTCAGTGCTGGCCTTGCTGTGCACCTTGGGTGTCAGTGCTGGCCTTGCTGTGCACCTTGGGTGTCAGTGCTGGCCTTGCTGTGCACCTTGGGTGTCAGTGCTGGCCTTGCTGTGCACCTTGGGTGTCAGTGCTGGCCTTGCTGTGCACCTTGGGTGTCAGTGCTGGCCTTGCTGTGCACCTTGGGTGTCAGTGCTGCCTGCCCTGCTGTGCACCTTGGGTGTCAGTGCTGGCCTTGCTGTGCACCTTGGGTGTCAGTGCTGGCCTTGCTGTGCACCTTGGGTGTCAGTGCTGGCCTTGCTGTGCACCTTGGGTGTCAGTGCTGGCCTTGCTGTGCACCTTGGGTGTCAGTGCTGGCCTTGCTGTGCACCTTGGTTGTCAGTGCTGGCCTTGCTGTGCACCTTGGATGTCAGTGCTGGCCTTGCTGTGCACCTTGGATGTCAGTGCTGGCCTTGCTGTGCACCTTGGGTGTCAGTGCTGGCCTTGCTGTGCACCTTGGGTGTCAGTGCTGGCCCTGCTGTGCACCTTGGGTGTCAGTGCTGGCCTTGCTGTGCACCTTGGGTGTCAGTGCTGGCCTTGCTGTGCACCTTGGGTGTCAGTGCTGCCTGCCTTGCTGTGCACCTTGGGTGTCAGTGCCAGTCTTGCTGTGCACCTTGGGTGTCAGTGCTGGCCCTGCTGTGCACCTTGGGTGTCAGTGCTGGCCTTGCTGTGCACCTTGGGTGTCAGTGCTGGCCTTGCTGTGCACCTTGGGTGTCAGTGCTGGCCTTGCTGTGCACCTTGGGTGTCAGTGCTGGCCTTGCTGTGCACCTTGGGTGTCAGTGCTGGCCTTGCTGTGCACCTTGGGTGTCAGTGCTGCTGCCTTGCTGTGCACCTTGGGTGTCAGTGCTGGCCTTGCTGTGCACCTTGGGTGTCAGTGCTGCCTGCCTTGCTGTGCACCTTGGGTGTCAGTGCTGGCCTTGCTGTGCACCTTGGGTGTCAGTGCCTGCCTTGCTGTGCACCTTGGGTGTCAGTGCTGCCTGCCTTGCTGTGCACCTTGGGCGTCAGTGCTGGCCTTGCTGTGCACCTTGGGTGTCAGTGCTGCCTGCCTTGCTGTGCACCTTGGGTGTCAGTGCTGGCCTTGCTGTGCACCTTGGGTGTCAGTGCTGGCCTTGCTGTGCACCTTGGGTGTCAGTGCTGCCTGCCTTGCTGTGCACCTTGGGTGTCAGTGCTGGCCTTGCTATGCACCTTGGGTGTCAGTGCTGCCTGCCTTGCTGTGCACCTTGGGTGTCAGTGCTGGCCTTGCTGTGCACCTTGGGTGTCAGTGCTGCCGGCCTTGCTGTGCACCTTGGGTGTCAGTGCTGCCTGCCTTGCTGTGCACCTTGGGCGTCAGTTCTGGCCTTGCTGTGCACCTTGGGTGTCAGTGCTGTCTGCCTTGCTGTGCACCTTGGGCGTCAGTGCTGGCCTTGCTGTGCACCTTGGGTGTCAGTGCTGGCCTTGCTGTGCACCTTGGGTGTCAGTGCTGCCTGCCTTGCTGTGCACCTTGGGTGTCAGTGCTGCCTGCCCTGCTGTGCACCTTGGGTGTCAGTGCTGGCCTTGCTGTGCACCTTGGGTGTCAGTGCTGGCCTTGCTGTGCACCTTGGGTGTCAGTGCTGGCCTTGCTGTGCACCTTGGGTGTCAGTGCTGGCCTTGCTGTGCACCTTGGGTGTCAGTGCTGGCCTTGCTGTGCACCTTGGGTGTCAGTGCTGGCCTTGCTGTGCACCTTGGGTGTCAGTGCTGGCCTTGCTGTGCACCTTGGGTGTCAGTGCTGGCCTTGCTGTGCACCTTGGGTGTCAGTGCTGGCCTTGCTGTGCACCTTGGGTGTCAGTGCTGGCCTTGCTGTGCACCTTGGGTGTCAGTGCTGGCCTTGCTGTGCACCTTGGGTGTCAGTGCTGGCCTTGCTGTGCACCTTGGGTGTCAGTGCTGGCCTTGCTGTGCACCTTGGGTGTCAGTGCTGGCCTTGCTGTGCACCTTGGGTGTCAGTGCTGGCCTTGCTGTGCACCTTGGGTGTCAGTGCTGGCCTTGCTGTGCACCTTGGGTGTCAGTGCTGGCCTTGCTGTGCACCTTGGGTGTCAGTGCTGGCCTTGCTGTGCACCTTGGGTGTCAGTGCTGGCCTTGCTGTGCACCTTGGGTGTCAGTGCTGGCCTTGCTGTGCACCTTGGGTGTCAGTGCTGGCCTTGCTGTGCACCTTGGATGTCAGTGCTGGCCTTGCTGTGCACCTTGGGTGTCAGTGCTGGCCTTGCTGTGCACCTTGGGTGTCAGTGCTGGCCTTGCTGTGCACCTTGGGTGTCAGTGCTGGCCTTGCTGTGCACCTTGGATGTCAGTGCTGGCCTTGCTGTGCACCTTGTGTGTCAGTGCTGGCCCTGCTGTGCACCTTGGGTGTCAGTGCTGGCCTTGCTGTGCACCTTGGGTGTCAGTGCTGCCGCCTTGCTGTGCACCTTGGGTGTCAGTGCTGGCCTTGCTGTGCACCTTGGGTGTCAGTGCTGGCCTTGCTGTGCACCTTGGGTGTCAGTGCTGGCCTTGCTGTGCACCTTGGGTGTCAGTGCTGGCCTTGCTGTGCACCTTGGGTGTCAGTGCTGGCCTTGCTGTGCACCTTGGGTGTCAGTGCTGCCTGCCCTGCTGTGCACCTTGGGTGTCAGTGCTGGCCTTGCTGTGCACCTTGGGTGTCAGTGCTGGCCTTGCTGTGCACCTTGGGTGTCAGTGCTGGCCTTGCTGTGCACCTTGGGTGTCAGTGCTGGCCTTGCTGTGCACCTTGGATGTCAGTGCTGGCCTTGCTGTGCACCTTGGGTGTCAGTGCTGGCCTTGCTGTGCACCTTGGGTGTCAGTGCTGCCTGCCTTGCTGTGCACCTTGGGTGTCAGTGCTGGCCTTGCTGTGCACCTTGGGTGTCAGTGCTGCCTGCCCTGCTGTGCACCTTGGGTGTCAGTGCTGGCCTTGCTGTGCACCTTGGGTGTCAGTGCTGCCTGCCCTGCTGTGCACCTTGGGTGTCAGTGCTGCCTGCCCTGCTGTGCACCTTGGGTGTCAGTGCTGGCCTTGCTGTGCACCTTGGGTGTCAGTGCTGCCTGCCTTGCTGTGCACCTTGGGCGTCAGTGCTGGCCTTGCTGTGCACCTTGGGTGTCAGTGCTGCCTGCCTTGCTGTGCACCTTGGGTGTCAGTGCTGGCCTTGCTGTGCACCTTGGATGTCAGTGCTGGCCTTGCTGTGCACCTTGGATGTCAGTGCTGGGCCGGGTTTGAAAATGCGAAGATCTCGGTAGATCTACGCAGATCTCGCCGAATGGGCAGTTTCATTCTTTGCTTGCTATCGAGCCAATCGTAGACGAGCGTAGATTGAGCGAGGCAGATTGAGAGGTGCTTCCTTTTAAGATTCAAGATGGCGGACAGCATGAGTACAGTGCGCGCCACCATCTTGGAGACAAATGTTCGGCGTGGATGCGTTGACCTGCATTCGATGTGTAAACTGTAGGAGGTTTCACGATCTATTAATGCATTCAACATACACCTTTGATAAATTAATGCTGTGCATGGCTTATATTTTCTTTGGATGGGTTGCTAGTATCTCGAAATAGAGCATTTTCTGAATGAACCGGCAACACGTCGGCCATTGACATGTGGCTAGTTCACCTCTTGTCGTGACGACTACGCATGCGCAATAGTTCGTCACGTTGGGTAGTTTTTTTTTTAGCAAGCTCTTACTGCGAAGCATGATCTTGCGACCAAGATCGACTATCTATTTTCAAACCCGCTCCTGGCCTTGCTGTGCACCTTCGGTGTCAGTGCTGGCCTTGCTGTGCACCTTGGGTGTCAGTGCTGGCCTTGCTGTGCACCTTGGGTGTCAGTGCTGGCCTTGCTGTGCACCTTGGGTGTCAGTGCTGGCCTTGCTGTGCACCTTGGGTGTCAGTGCTGGCCCTGCTGTGCACCTTGGATGTCAGTGCTGCCGGCCTTGCTGTGCACCTTGGGTGTCCGTGCTGGCCTTGCTGTGCACCTTGGGTGTCAGTGCTGGCCTTGCTGTGCACCTTGGATGTCAATGCTGGCCCTGCTGTGCACCTTGGGTGTCAGTGCTGGCCCTGCTGTGCACCTTGGGTGTCAGTGCTGCCGGCCTTGCTGTGCACCTTGGGTGTCAGTGCTGGCCTTGCTGTGCACCTTGGGTGTCAGTGCTGGAGTTGGCCACTCCTGCTTCTTCCATCAAGAAACCCTCACACTACTGGACACAGCTTTCGAGGATCCACCACTCAGTGATCATTGCCTGACCAAGTCAGTCCTGACTGGCCACACTGGTGTCTTGGGAGCATGTGTATATAAGTCTCTGTCTACCGAGACACGCAGTTCTAAGGCTATTTACGAAGTACAGCAAAAATGAAAACAAAACATGAGCAAATGAACAAGTATTCAGCACAAGTGTGGAAAGTATTGTCAATCTTAATGAAGTCGTTCATTACTGATGTACATGGAGAACAAGATTACACAATAGAATTTTGCCATCATAATGCACTGGTTAATGCTTTTCAATGCAAAAATCCCACCACTAAGCAACTAAGTAAACAAGGCCTGAAAAGCATTGTAGAAAGGCTTGAAGCCATACCAGCAAGAAGTCGCTGCTTCAAGGCCGACTGTGGGACAGGAAGGAAATGGAGAGGACATGTCTGCACGAGCTCCTCCTGCACAGCAGTCTATGCCAGCTCTAGACAAGCCAGATCTAGACAAGCCAACACAAGACAAGCCAGCTCTAGACAAGCCAGATCTAGACAAGCCAGCTCTAGACAAGCCAGATCTAGACAAGCCAACACAAGACAAGCCAGCACAAGACAAGCCAACACAAGACAAGCCAACACAAGACAAGCCAACACAAGACAAGCCAGCACAAGACAAGCCAACACAAGACAAGCCAACACAAGACAAGCCAACACAAGACAAGCCAGCTCTAGACAAGCCAGCTCTAGACAAGCCAACACAAGACAAGCCAACACAAGACAAGCCAACACAAGACAAGCCAGCACAAGACAAGCCAACACAAGACAAGCCAGCACAAGACAAGCCAACACAAGACAAGCCAGCACAAGACAAGCCAACACAAGACAAGCCAGCACAAGACAAGCCAACACAAGACAAGCCAGCACAAGACAAGCCAGCGCAAGACAAGCCAACACAAGACAAGCCAGCACAAGACAAGCCAACACAAGACAAGCCAGCACAAGACAAGCCAGCACAAGACAAGCCAGCTCTAGACAAGCCAACACAAGACAAGCCAACACAAGACAAGCCAACACAAGACAAGCCAGCTCTAGACAAGCCAGCACAAGACAAGCCAACACAAGACAAGCCAGCACAAGACAAGCCAACACAAGACAAGCCAGCACAAGACAAGCCAGCACAAGACAAGCCAGCTCTAGACAAGCCAGCGCAAGACAAGCCAACACAAGACAAGCCAGCACAAGACAAGCCAGCACAAGACAAGCCAACACAAGACAAGCCAGCACAAGACAAGCCAGCTCTAGACAAGCCAACACAAGACAAGCCAACACAAGACAAGCCAACACAAGACAAGCCAGCTCTAGACAAGCCAGCACAAGACAAGCCAACACAAGACAAGCCAGCACAAGACAAGCCAACACAAGACAAGCCAGCACAAGACAAGCCAGCACAAGACAAGCCAGCTCTAGACAAGCCAGCGCAAGACAAGCCAACACAAGACAAGCCAGCACAAGACAAGCCAGCACAAGACAAGCCAACACAAGACAAGCCAGCACAAGACAAGCCAGCTCTAAACAAGCCAACACAAGACAAGCCAGCACAAGACAAGCCAACACAAGACAAGCCAACACAAGACAAGCCAACACAAGACAAGCCAGCACAAGACAAGCCAGCTCTAAACAAGCCAACACAAGACAAGCCAGCACAAGACAAGCCAGCTCTAAACAAGCCAACACAAGACAAGCCAACACAAGACAAGCCAACACAAGACAAGCCAGCACAAGACAAGCCAGCACAAGACAAGCCAGCTCTAAACAAGCCAACACAAGACAAGCCAACACAAGACAAGCCAACACAAGACAAGCCAGCACAAGACAAGCCAGCACAAGACAAGCCAGCACAAGACAAGCCAACACAAGACAAGCCAGCACCAGACAAGCCAACACAAGACAAGCCAGCACAAGACAAGCCAACACAAGACAAGCCAACACAAGACAAGCCAGCTCTAGACAAGCCAACACAAGACAAGCCAACACAAGACAAGCCAGCACAAGACAAGCCAGCAAGACAAGCCAACACAAGACAAGCCAGCACAAGACAAGCCAACACAAGACAAGCCAACACAAGACAAGCCAGCTCTAGACAAGCCAACACAAGACAAGCCAACACAAGACAAGCCAGCACAAGACAAGCCAGCACAAGACAAGCCAACACAAGACAAGCCAGCACAAGACAAGCCAGCACAAGACAAGCCAACACAAGACAAGCCAGCACAAGACAAGCCAGCACAAGACAAGCCAACACAAGACAAGCCAGCACAAGACAAGCCAACACAAGACAAGCCAGCACAAGACAAGCCAGCACAAGACAAGCCAGCACAAGACAAGCCAACACAAGACAAGCCAGCACAAGACAAGCCAGCACAAGACAAGCCAACACAAGACAAGCCAGCACAAGACAAGCCAGCACAAGACAAGCCAACACAAGACAAGCCAGCTCTAGACAAGCCAACACAAGACAAGCCAACACAAGACAAGCCAGCTCTAAACAAGCCAGCACAAGACAAGCCAGCACAAGACAAGCCAACACAAGACAAGCCAACACAAGACAAGCCAGCACAAGACAAGCCAGCACAAGACAAGCCAACACAAGACAAGCCAGCACAAGACAAGCCAACACAAGACAAGCCAGTTCTAGACAAGCCAACACAAGACAAGCCAGCTCTAGACAAGCCAGCTCTAGACAAGCCAGCTCTAGACAAGCCAGCTCTAGACAAGCCAGCTCTAGACAAGCCAGCACAAGACAAGCCAGCACAAGACAAGCCAGCTCTAGACAAGCCAGCACAAGACAAGCCAGCACAAGACAAGCCAACACAAGACAAGCCAGCACAAGACAAGCCAGCTCTAGACAAGCCAGCACAAGACAAGCCAACACAAGACAAGCCAGCTCTAGACAAGCCAACACAAGACAAGCCAACACAAGACAAGCCAGCTCTAGACAAGCCAGCTCTAGACAAGCCAACACAAGACAAGCCAGCTCTAGACAAGCCAACACAAGACAAGCCAACACAAGACAAGCCAACACAAGACAAGCCAACACAAGACAAGCCAACACAAGACAAGCCAGCTCTAGACAAGCCAACACAAGACAAGCCAGCACAAGACAAGCCAACACAAGACAAGCCAGCTCTAGACAAGCCAGCACAAGACAAGCCAACACAAGACAAGCCAGCACAAGACAAGCCAACACAAGACAAGCCAGCTCTAGACAAGCCAGCTCTAGACAAGCCAACACAAGACAAGCCAGCACAAGACAAGCCAACACAAGACAAGCCAGCTCTAGACAAGCCAGCTCTAGACAAGCCAACACAAGACAAGCCAACACAAGACAAGCCAAGCCAACACAAGACAAGCCAACACAAGACAAGCCAGCTCTAGACAAGCCAGCACAAGACAAGCCAGCACAAGACAAGCCAGCACAAGACAAGCCAACACAAGACAAGCCAGCACACAAGACAAGCCAACACAAGACAAGACAAGCCAACACAAGACAAGCCAACACAAGACAAGCCAGCTCTAGACAAGCCAAGCACAAGACAAGCCAACACAAGACAAGACAAGCCAACACAAGACAAGCCAACACAAGACAAGCCAGCTCTAGACAAGCCAGCACAAGACAAGCCAGCACAAGACAAGCCAGCACAAGACAAGCCAGCACAAGACAAGCCAGCACAAGACAAGACAGCACAAGACAAGCCAGCACAAGACAAGCCAGCACAAGACAAGCCAACACAAGACAAGCCAGCACAACACAAGCCAGCACAAGACAAGCCAACACAAGACAAGCCAGCACAAGACAAGCCAACACAAGACAAGCCAGCACAACACAAGCCAGCACAACACAAGCCAACACAAGACAAGCCAACACAAGACAAGCCAGCACAAGACAAGCCAACACAAGACAAGCCAGCACAAGACAAGCCAACACAAGACAAGCCAGCACAAGACAAGCCAACACAAGACAAGCCAGCACAAGACAAGCCAGCACAAGACAAGCCAACACAAGACAAGCCAGCACAAGACAAGCCAACACAAGACAAGCCAGCACAAGACAAGCCAACACAAGACAAGCCAGCACAAGACAAGCCAACACAAGACAAGCCAGCACAAGACAAGCCAGCACAAGACAAGCCAACACAAGACAAGCCAACACAAGACAAGCCAGCACAAGACAAGCCAACACAAGACAAGCCAGCACAAGACAAGCCAACACAAGACAAGCCAGCACAAGACAAGCCAACACAAGACAAGCCAGCACAAGACAAGCCAGCACAAGACAAGCCAACACAAGACAAGCCAACACAAGACAAGCCAGCACAAGACAAGCCAACACAAGACAAGCCAGCACAAGACAAGCCAACACAAGACAAGCCAGCACAAGACAAGCCAACACAAGACAAGCCAGCTCTAGACAAGCCAGCACAAGACAAGCCAGCACAAGACAAGCCAACACAAGACAAGCCAGCACAAGACAAGCCAACACAAGACAAGCCAGCACAAGACAAGCCAGCTCTAAACAAGCCAACACAAGACAAGCCAACACAAGACAAGCCAGCACAAGACAAGCCAGCACAAGACAAGCCAACACAAGACAAGCCAGCACAAGACAAGCCAGCACAAGACAAGCCAACACAAGACAAGCCAGCACAAGACAAGCCAGCACAAGACAAGCCAACACAAGACAAGCCAACACAAGACAAGCCAGCACAAGACAAGCCAACACAAGACAAGCCAACACAAGACAAGCCAACACAAGACAAGCCAACACAAGACAAGCCAACACAAGACAAGCCAACACAAGACAAGCCAGCACAAGACAAGCCAGCACAAGACAAGCCAACACAAGACAAGCCAACACAAGACAAGCCAGCTCTAGACAAGCCAGCACAAGACAAGCCAACACAAGACAAGCCAGCTCTAGACAAGCCAGCTCTAAACAAGCCAACACAAGACAAGCCAGCTCTAGACAAGCCAGCTCTAAACAAGCCAACACAAGACAAGCCAGCACAAGACAAGCCAGCACAAGACAAGCCAACACAAGACAAGCCAGCACAAGACAAGCCAGCACAAGACAAGCCAACACAAGACAAGCCAGCTCTAAACAAGCCAACACAAGACAAGCCAGCACAAGACAAGCCAGCTCTAAACAAGCCAACACAAGACAAGCCAGCACAAGACAAGCCAGCACAAGACAAGCCAGCACAAGACAAGCCAGCACAAGACAAGCCAGCACAAGACAAGCCAGCACAAGACAAGCCAACACAAGACAAGCCAACACAAGACAAGCCAGCACAAGACAAGCCAACACAAGACAAGCCAACACAAGACAAGCCAGCACAAGACAAGCCAGCACAAGACAAGCCAGCACAAGACAAGCCAGCTCTAAACAAGCCAACACAAGACAAGCCAGCACAAGACAAGCCAGCACAAGACAAGCCAGCACAAGACAAGCCAGCACAAGACAAGCCAACACAAGACAAGCCAGCACAAGACAAGCCAGCACAAGACAAGCCAACACAAGACAAGCCAACACAAGACAAGCCAGCACAAGACAAGCCAACACAAGACAAGCCAGCACAAGACAAGCCAGCACAAGACAAGCTAGCACAAGACAAGCCAGCTCTAGACAAGCCAGCACAAGACAAGCCAGCACAAGACAAGCCAGCACAAGACAAGCCAGCACAAGACAAGCCAGCTCTAGACAAGCCAGCACAAGACAAGCCAGCACAAGACAAGCCAGCACAAGACAAGCCAGCACAAGACAAGCCAGCACAAGACAAGCCAACACAAGACAAGCCAGCACAAGACAAGCCAGCTCTAGACAAGCCAGCACAAGACAAGCCAGCACAAGACAAGCCAACACAAGACAAGCCAGCACAAGACAAGCCAGCACAAGACAAGCCAGCTCTAAACAAGCCAACACAAGACAAGCCAGTACAAGACAAGCCAGCACAAGACAAGCCAGCACAAGACAAGCCAGCTCTAAACAAGCCAGCAGAAGACAAGCCAGCACAAGACAAGCCAGCACAAGACAAGCCAGCTCTAGACAAGCCAGCACAAGACAAGCCAGCACAAGACAAGCCAGCACAAGACAAGCCAGCTCTAGACAAGCCAACACAAGACAAGCCAACACAAGACAAGCCAACACAAGACAAGCCAACACAAGACAAGCCAACACAAGACAAGCCAACACAAGACAAGCCAGCACAAGACAAGCCAGCTCTAGACAAGCCAACACAAGACAAGCCAGCACAAGACAAGCCAACACAAGACAAGCCAGCTCTAGACAAGCCAACACTAGACAAGCCAGCACAAGACAAGCCAACACAAGACAAGCCAGCTCTAGACAAGCCAACACAAGACAAGCCAGCACAAGACAAGCCAACACAAGACAAGCCAGCACAAGACAAGCCAACACAAGGCAAGCCAGCTCTAGACAAGCCAACACAAGACAAGCCAGCACAAGACAAGCCAACACAAGACAAGCCAACACAAGACAAGCCAGCTCTAGACAAGCCAACACAAGACAAGCCAGCACAAGACAAGCCAACACAAGACAAGCCAGCTCTAGACAAGCCAACACAAGACAAGCCAGCACAAGACAAGCCAACACAAGACAAGCCAGCACAAGACAAGCCAACAAAAGACAAGCCAGCTCTAGACAAGCCAACACAAGACAAGCCAGCACAAGACAAGCCAACACAAGACAGCTCTAGACAAGCCAACACAAGACAAGCCAGCACAAGACAAGCCAGCACAAGACAAGCCAACACAAGACAAGCCAGCACAAGACAAGCCAACACAAGACAAGCCAGCTCTAGACAAGCCAACACAAGACAAGCCAACACAAGACAAGCCAGCACAAGACAAGCCAACACAAGACAAGCCAGCACAAGACAAGCCAGCACAAGACAAGCCAGCACAAGACAAGCCAGCTCTAGACAAGCCAACACAAGACAAGCCAGCACAAGACAAGCCAACACAAGACAAGCCAGCTCTAGACAAGCCAACACAAGACAAGCCAACACAAGACAAGCCAACACAAGACAAGCCAGCACAAGACAAGCCAACACAAGACAAGCCAGCACAAGACAAGCCAGCACAAGACAAGCCAGCACAAGACAAGCCAGCTCTAGACAAGCCAACACAAGACAAGCCAGCACAAGACAAGCCAACACAAGACAAGCCAGCTCTAGACAAGCCAACACAAGACAAGCCAACACAAGACAAGCCAACACAAGACAAGCCAGCACAAGACAAGCCAGCTCTAGACAAGCCAGCACAAGACAAGCCAGCTCTAGACAAGCCAGCACAAGACAAGCCAGCACAAGACAAGACAAGCCAGCACAAGACAAGACAAGCCAGCACAAGACAAGCCAGCACAAGACAAGCCAGCACAAGACAAGCCAGCTCTAGTCAAGCCAACACAAGACAAGCCAGCTCTAGACAAGCCAACACAACACAAGCCAACACAAGACAAGCCAGCACAAGACAAGCCAGCACAAGACAAGCCAGCACAAGACAAGCCAACACAAGACAAGCCAGCACAAGACAAGCCAACACAAGACAAGCCAGCACAAGACAAGCCAGCACAAGACAAGCCAGCTCTAGACAAGCCAACACAAGACAAGCCAGCTCTAGACAAGCCAGCACAAGACAAGCCAGCACAAGACAAGCCAGCACAAGACAAGCCAACACAAGACAAGCCAACACAAGACAAGCCAGCTCTAGACAAGCCAACACAAGACAAGCCAGCACAAGACAAGCCAACACAAGACAAGCCAGCTCTAGACAAGCCAACACAAGACAAGCCAGCACAAGACAAGCCAGCACAAGACAAGCCAGCACAAGACAAGCCAGCTCTAGACAAGCCAACACAAGACAAGCCAGCACAAGACAAGCCAACACAAGACAAGCCAACACAAGACAAGCCAGCACAAGACAAGCCAACACAAGACAAGCCAGCTCTAGACAAGCCAACACAAGACAAGCCAGCACAAGACAAGCCAGCACAAGACAAGCCAGCACAAGACAAGCCAACACAAGACAAGCCAGCACAAGACAAGCCAACACAAGACAAGCCAGCACAAGACAAGCCAACACAAGACAAGCCAGCACAAGACAAGCCAACACAAGACAAGCCAACACAAGACAAGCACAACAACACAAGACAAGCCAACACAAGACAAGCCAGCACAAGACAAGCCAGCACAAGACAAGCCAGCTCTAGACAAGCCAACACAAGACAAGCCAACACAAGACAAGCCAGCTCTAGACAAGCCAACACAAGACAAGCCAACACAAGACAAGCCAGCTCTAGACAAGCCAACACAAGACAAGCCAGCACAAGACAAGCCAGCTCTAGACAAGCCAGCACAAGACAAGCCAGCACAAGACAAGCCAGCACAAGACAAGCCAGCTCTAGACAAGCCAGCTCTAGACAAGCCAGCACAAGACAAGCCAGCACAAGACAAGCCAGCACAAGACAAGCCAGCTCTAGACAAGCCAGCACAAGACAAGCCAGCACAAGACAAGCCAGCTCTAGACAAGCCAGCACAAGACAAGCCAACACAAGACAAGCCAGCACAAGACAAGCCAACACAAGACAAGCCAGCTCTAGACAAGCCAGCACAAGACAAGCCAACACAAGACAAGCCAGCACAAGACAAGCCAACACAAGACAAGCCAGCTCTAGACAAGCCAACACAAGACAAGCCAACACAAGACAAGCCAGCACAAGACAAGCCAGCTCTAGACAAGCCAGCACAAGACAAGCCAGCTCTAGACAAGCCAACACAACACAAGCCAACACAAGACAAGCCAACACAAGACAAGCCAGCACAAGACAAGCCAGCTCTAGACAAGCCAGCACAAGACAAGCCAGCTCTAGACAAGCCAGCTCTAGACAAGCCAGCTCTAGACAAGCCAACACAAGACAAGCCAGCTCTAGACAAGCCAGCACAAGACAAGCCAGCACAAGACAAGCCAGCTCTAGACAAGCCAACACAAGACAAGCCAGCTCTAGACAAGCCAACACAAGACAAGCCAGCACAAGACAAGCCAACACAAGACAAGCCAGCTCTAGACAAGCCAACACAAGACAAGCCAGCTCTAGACAAGCCAGCTCTAGACAAGCCAGCTCTAGACAAGCCAACACAAGACAAGCCAACACAAGACAAGCCAACACAAGACAAGCCAACACAAGACAAGCCAGCTCTAGACAAGCCAACACAAGACAAGCCAGCACAAGACAAGCCAACACAAGACAAGCCAGCACAAGACAAGCCAGCACAAGACAAGCCAGCTCAAGACAAGCCAACACAAGACAAGCCAGCACAAGACAAGCCAACACAAGACAAGCCAACACAAGACAAGCCAACACAAGACAAGCCAGCACAAGACAAGCCAACACAAGACAAGCCAGCACAAGACAAGCCAGCACAAGACAAGCCAACACAAGACAAGCCAACACAAGACAAGCCAACACAAGACAAGCTAGCACAAGACAAGCCAACACAAGACAAGCCAACACAAGACAAGCCAGCTCTAGACAAGCCAACACAAGACAAGCCAGCTCTAGACAAGCCAACACAAGACAAGCCAGCACAAGACAAGCCAACACAAGACAAGCCAACACAAGACAAGCCAGCACAAGACAAGCCAACACAAGACAAGCCAACACAAGACAAGCCAGCACAAGACAAGCCAGCACAAGACAAGCCAGCACAAGACAAGCCAGCACAAGACAAGCCAACACAAGACAAGCCAACACAAGACAAGCTAGCACAAGACAAGCCAGCACAAGACAAGCCAGCACAAGACAAGCCAGCACAAGACAAGCCAACACAAGACAAGCCAGCACAAGACAAGCCAGCACAAGACAAGCCAACACAAGACAAGCCAACACAAGACAAGCCAACACAAGACAAGCCAGCACAAGACAAGCCAGCACAAGACAAGCCAACACAAGACAAGCCAGCACAAGACAAGCCAACACAAGACAAGCCAGCACAAGACAAGCCAACACAAGACAAGCCAGCACAAGACAAGCCAACACAAGACAAGCCAACACAAGACAAGCCAGCACAAGACAAGCCAACACAAGACAAGCCAACACAAGACAAGCCAACACAAGACAAGCTAGCACAAGACAAGCTAGCACAAGACAAGCCAGCACAAGACAAGCCAACACAAGACAAACCAGCACAAGACAAGCCAACACAAGACAAGCCAGCTCTAGACAAGCCAACACAAAGCTATAAGCAAGCAAGCCTCCTGTAGGAATAATATCAGCCTTGTGCGTCCATTTCTAAATGGCATAAAACTGCTACAGAAACATCACTTTGACTAGCATCCCTATGGCACATGCAATCACAGAAAACCACGTATACAAGAACAGCTGCAAAATGGCATGTACTGAGACAGTCAATAGGATCACACAGTTACTCCAAGCCATTGAAACTGTGACAGCTAGGAGGTGGTGTGTGTATGAATAATCTTTATCACCTAGACTATCATAGACTACTAGCCACTAGGTTTTCATCCAAAACCCAGCCACCATGTTTCTGCAACCATAAATAATGTGAAAAAAGGGGAAAACAACAACAAAAATAGACGACTGAGGAGCGAGTTCAATTCAATGACAAGTTTAATCAATAATAAAAGTCAAAAGAAAAGCCCAACCCCAAAATGGCCACCCCCAAAACAATAACACACTCCGGACTTCGCACGAGCCCAATGTAAACACTTCCTCGCCCCAGGCGGGCGGAGTTTTCACCGGCTTCTTAGAAGTGGCTCGGGCCCGGCCAATCACAGCAGCCGCTGAGGTTGACCTAGGCTCCGAGCCATAATTAGCATACAATAACAGCACGCTGTCTTGCTTATGAATGGGTTCACTCTCACAGTGAAGGAAAAGGCTTTCTCGCTCCGCTAACACGGTAGCGGCAGAGAGAGGACAAAGTGACAACCAGTAAAACTCAATTCTCCTGACAAAGAATTAGTTCAAGCGTACAGTGGCTCAAAGTTCCAATCGTGCCTTCTTGCAGCAGGGCATGGATAGCGTCTCTGAAAACCCTCCGCTCAGGCTTACTCGGATAGCGTCTCTGAACTCTCCAGATTGGTTTGACAACCACTTACTAACTGGCACTTTAACAACACTAGGATCACAGTTCCTCACGAGTCCGGCTGTCACCCCCGACGGGTAAAGATTTATAAAAGCCAATGCTTACCAAAGTCGTCCCTTCCTTCCACAAGAAAGTACACACATAATCCGATTCAGCCGACCCCTGTATCCTCAGTGAATGGAGCGCATGAGGTTCCAACCTCAGGCCTCCCTGGTCTCAGTAATGTCTCTGGTAGTCCGGATGAGAACTGTCCTCTCACCCCCTCGGTAGGTGGTTCCAGGCACCCGGGCTCCCCCCAGCAGGTGGTCCCAAAGTAGGTCGGGTCACTCCGGTGACCCGAGGATCTCCCCAGTAGACGAGCGTCCGATGTCTGGCGATGGCGGCAGCAGCAATCTGGTCCAGGGATGACCTGCCTACCCCAACCCTGACAAAAGCTTTGCTCACTAGACCTGTGACCACTCTAAAGTGAGTCACACTATTGCACTACACGGTGCATTACAAGAGAGAGAGAGGAAATGCTCCATGGGCAGAGCGTCTATCGAATGACCTTGACCCCTCCCAACATTCCTAACCTCTACTATGCGGTCATAGGCGCGTGCCTACCGCAACCACACGCCCAGCGTGTTACGCGTCAGAGCATACGCGTATAGGTGAGGACAGATTCTCCTAACAGGGCACGTTAGAGAATTATAGACTGCTCCACTAGCATCTTTTACGTTTACTCATGAGTCCTGACAAGACAGCTTCTGCTCAGCGACACATAGTACGTAAGTCCCACACCTAGTATCCTATACTCGTTTGCTTCCCAGAAGAACGATATAGATACGACAGAAGGATAGTACCGACTACAGATCCCTCTCTTAATTCCTATCACTCTCATAGACGTGATAATCATGGAATTAAAACTGACAGAGAATAAGCCCCTTAGGCCCTCTAAGTGAAATCTCGTCTAAGTGAAGTCAAAGTCTGGAAGAGCAAAAGGCAATGTGTCACACACAGCTAACACAAACGGCCTCCTCTCACACATCATTCATTCGGCCGCACGGCCCAGAAATCGAGAATGATGAAAAACACGCCCTAACATGGCGTTATTCAGAGAAACCCACTTAGTTTTACCCCCCGTTATTTCTGAGTGGCGTACTTCCCTTTTTCCCACACCCTTTCACAGGATAACTCGATGGCGAAACAAGAGATAGGTTTTTTCCCGCCCAACTCCCATTCAACGGTCCCACGTCGTGGCGTTTCCCTTCCCAATTAATCCCAATTAATTTACAACCCAAACCACACATACCTCATACAGACTCCTGACAACGACGGTTGCCACCCTCCTGTGGAGCACACAGCGACTAGGTGATAGCACTCGCGCAAGGCGGCATGCCCTCTCGCAAGTCTATAGCGGTGAAGTGAATTCCAGAAGGCGCCAAACGCTCAACGGTCAGCGTCCCCGATCTCATTAGCCAATGAGATCATTCGATACCCATATCACGTGGGTCATAAAGCACGCGGACTAACACGTGGGGAGCAAAGTCCACGGAACTCACCTCCGTGACCTACGGAAAGAACATTCTATCATACCCCCTGTTCGACGGTGAAAAACCACCCCCCGCCCTCCAGACGGGTAGTAACAAGCCCTCTGACCTTAGTTACTAAAAATAACGCCCAGCGTCCGTCCCTAACATACCAGTCAAAGACAATTGAACAGATTATGATTTCTTTATTCTTCCTTTCTCTTCCCTTGCGCAATCTTGCGACAGAAACAAGACCTCCGTCTGATCCATTTTCTTCACACAGTTTTGATTCAAGAGTTCTAACAACATCATCTGTAAATGTTTGCAGTCTTTTGTTCTTCTTGTAATTAGATATAGTTCAATCACATGCATATTTGCTGCATAACAGAAAAGAGTTCATGGAAAAAACAAAAATTTCCATCCTTTTCATATAAACTGGGGTGAAAAATCCACACAAACAAGAACATACACAACATATGAACCCTGGAATTGACTTAAGTTTTCACAAATGGACCAACAGAAAAGTAGACACATCTCTAAAATTCACATTTACTCTGGAAATAATACTGTAAGTATGCTATGAAAGACATGCAAGTCCCCACTCATCACTGTTCCAATGTTCCAAGCTGATCCTGCCAGCAGTGACTGGGCTTGCACTCGGCACTCTGCTGCTGCCTATTCCCCACATCTATGGGGGACCACAGCATGCATACTGTGTGAGCCTCACTGTGGGTGCCTCACTGTGGGTGCCTCACTGTGGGAGCCTCACTGTGGGAGCCTCACTGTGGGAGCCTCACTGTGGGTGCCTCACTGTGGGAGCCTCACTGTGTGTGCCTCACTGTGTGTGCCTCACTGTGGGTGCCTCACTGTGGGTGCCTCACTGTGGGTGCCTCACTGTGGGAGCCTCACTGTGGGTGCCTCACTGTGGGTGCCTCACTGTGGGAGCCTCACTGTGGGTGCCTCACTGTGTGTGCCTCACTGTGTGTGCCTCACTGTGGGAGCCTCACTGTGGGTGCCTCACTGTGGGAGCCTCACTGTGTGTGCCTCACTGTGTGAGCCTCACTGTGGGTGCCTCACTGTGGGAGCCTCACTGTGGGTGCCTCACTGTGGGTGCCTCACTGTGGGAGCCTCACTGTGGGAGCCTCACTGTGGGTGCCTCACTGTGGGAGCCTCACTGTGTGTGCCTCACTGTGTGTGCCTCGCTGTGGGTGCCTCACTGTGGGTGCCTCACTGTGGGAGCCTCACTGTGGGTGCCTCACTGTGGGAGCTTCACTGTGGGTGCCTCACTGTGAGTGCCTCACTGTGGGTGCCTCACTGTGGGTGGCTCACTGTGTGTGCCTCGCTGTGGGTGCCTCACTGTGGGAGCCTCACTGTGGGTGCCTCACTGTGGGTGCCTCACTGTGAGTGCCTCACTGTGGGTGGCTCACTGTGTGTGCCTCGCTGTGTGTGCCTCACTGTGTGTGCCTCACTGTGGGTGCCTCACTGTGGGTGCCTCACTGTGGGTGCCTCACTGTGGGTGCCTCACTGTGTGTGCCTCACTGTGTGTGCCTCACTGTGGGAGCCTCACTGTGGGTGCCTCACTGTGGGAGCCTCACTGTGTGTGCCTCACTGTGTGAGCCTCACTGTGGGTGCCTCACTGTGGGAGCCTCACTGTGGGTGCCTCACTGTGGGTGCCTCACTGTGGGAGCCTCACTGTGGGAGCCTCACTGTGGGTGCCTCACTGTGGGAGCCTCACTGTGTGTGCCTCACTGTGTGTGCCTCGCTGTGGGTGCCTCACTGTGGGTGCCTCACTGTGGGAGCCTCACTGTGGGTGCCTCACTGTGGGAGCTTCACTGTGGGTGCCTCACTGTGAGTGCCTCACTGTGGGTGCCTCACTGTGGGTGGCTCACTGTGTGTGCCTCGCTGTGGGTGCCTCACTGTGGGAGCCTCACTGTGGGTGCCTCACTGTGGGTGCCTCACTGTGAGTGCCTCACTGTGGGTGGCTCACTGTGTGTGCCTCGCTGTGTGTGCCTCACTGTGTGTGCCTCGCTGTGGGTGCCTCACTGTGGGTGCCTCACTGTGAGTGCCTCACTGTGGGTGCCTCACTGTGGGTGCCTCACTGTGGGTGGCTCACTGTGTGTGCCTCACTGTGGGAGCCTCACTGTGGGAGCCTCACTGTGGGTGCCTCACTGTGGGAGCCTCACTGTGGGTGCCTCACTGTGGGTGCCTCGCTGTGAGTGCCTCACTGTGGGTGGCTCACTGTGTGTGCCTCGCTGTGGGTGCCTCACTGTGGGAGCCTCACTGTGTGTGCCTCACTGTGAGTGCCTCACTGTGGGTGCCTCACTGTGGGTGCCTCACTGTGGGTGCCTCACTGTGGGTGGCTCACTGTGTGTGCCTCACTGTGGGAGCCTCACTGTGGGAGCCTCACTGTGGGTGCCTCACTGTGGGTGCCTCACTGTGGGAGCCTCACTGTGGGTGGCTCACTGTGGGTGCCTCACTGTGGGTGCCTCACTGTGGGAGCCTCACTGTGGGTGCCTCACTGTGAGTGCCTCACTGTGGGAGCCTCACTGTTGGTGCCTCACTGTGGGAGCCTCACTGTGGGTGCCTCACTGTGGGAGCCTCACTGTGGGTGCCTCACTGTGGGTGCCTCGCTGTGGGTGCCTCACTGTGGGAGCTTCACTGTGGGTGCCTCACTGTGGGTGCCTCACTGTGGGTGCCTCGCTGTGGGTGCCTCACTGTGTGAGCCTCTCTGTGGGTGCCTCACTGTGGGTGCCTCACTGTGGGAGCCTCACTGTGGGTGCCTCACTGTGTGTGCCTCACTGTGGGTGCCTCACTGTGTGAGCCTCACTGTGGGAGCCTCACTGTGGGTGCCTCACTGTGGGAGCCTCACTGTGGGTGCCTCACTGCGTGAACATCTCACACAAAGATTTGCATCTTTGGTGCAATCTTCCCATGATCTTCTCACACCAAAATTGCAACCAGTTCTGGCCTCTAAACCATTTGGTACAACGGGAATCGATACACACGCACACACACACACACACACACACACACACACACACACACAAGCATGCATGCACACACACAAACACACACAAATGCAAGCACACACACACACACACAAACACACACACACAAACACACACAAACACACACACACACACACACACACAAACACACACAAATGCAAGCACTCACACACACACACACACACACACACACACACTCCAGGCCTGTACACAGCAGACAGTCCTCCAAGTTCCCCTCCCTAGCTAGGAGTGCAGGCCTCAGCAGTGCTAGGCTGGATAAAACCAGACTCCACTCTGATAGATCATCCATCTGTTGCCATGACAACACAAACTAGGTCAGTGCATGGAGCAGTTCAATGCCTCTCTCTTTCCCTTGCTTCCCTGCACCCGCAGTGTGGCTTTTTTAGCATGGATCACTTTCATTCATCTCTCACTCTTTTCTTTGTATTCATTCACACCAGCAGACTGATTTATTTACAGTCAAGAACAGACACTCATTCTCCTAAAGAAACATGATCTTGCAAGATTAATGAAGCAGGCATTCACACGCACAATGGACACCTTTACGCACATCTTTTAAAAAACATGCATTTATTCACTGTAGTAAACAAATTTGTTTACAATTGAGAACTCACCTGATTTTTTAAAAATCAAACACATCCAATTACATGCATCTCTTCATAACAAGACATGCGATTTCATACTCGTTACATGAGCTTGGAGCCACAAACCCATACAATAGCAGCCAATACTCGCCACAATCTGTTGAAGCATATGTGTAAACCACACACATCCGCCTAAGACAAGTGTATGCAAGCACACACTCACACTACTGCATGACTGTGCAAAGCTGCAGACACAGACATGCACTGCCAAACAGCAGCTATCTGCAGCAGCTATCTGCAGCAGCCCAGTCAGTGCAGAGTCAGTCCTTTCCAGGCAGGCTTCACACAAGCCGTACCCTGGGGGGCGGCAGTTTGGCTACACTATGTTAATGATTATGTAAGTTATGTAAGCTTTGTATTCTTGAATAAAGAATGTAGACTTTAAAAATATATATATAAAAGTTTGGGTACAAGTGCAGTCCTGATCAATACTTCAAGTTCAACACAGACATCTTACAACGCCCCCCCCCCCCCCCCCCTTCCATCAGTAGGGTGCAGGTGTCACACACAGCCAGGACTGCTCAACGCCCCCCATCTGCTGGCATTCCCTGCTACTGGGCGTTCAGGTTGCACTCCTGCAGCTCAGTCTGGGACAACCCCAAGCAGCCAAGGAGAGGTGCCCTTCTGGCGCCAGGACTGGACAGCTGCATCCGTGACCGGAGCCCAAGAGTTGTGGATGCGACCACTTTGAGAGTAGTTGCCCTCACAGATGCCTCACTCTTCACATGGATGGACAGAGGCCATCAGTAAGTGTGCCAGTACTAATGCCTCGCTCTACACATGGATGGACAGAGGCCATCAGTAAGTGTGCCCGTACTGATGCCTCGCTCTACACATGGATGGACAGAGGCCATCAGCAAGTGTGCTCGTACTAATGCCTCACTCTACACATGGATGGTCTGAGGACGTGAGCAAGTGTGCCTGTACTAATGCCTCACTCTACACATGGATGGACAGAGGCCATCAGCAAGTGTGCCAGTACTAATGCCTCGCTCTACACATGGATGGACAGAGGCCGTGAGCAAGTGTGCCAGTACTAATGCCTCACTCTACACATGGATGGACAGAGGCCGTGAGCAAGTGTGCCCTCACAGATGCCTCGCTCTACACATGGATGGACAGAGGCCATCAGCAAGTGTGCTCGTACTAATGCCTCACTCTACACATGGATGGTCTGAGGACGTGAGCAAGTGTGCCTGTACTAATGCCTCACTCTACACATGGATGGACAGAGGCCATGAGCAAGTGTGCCCGTACTAATGCCTCGCTCTACACATGGATGGACAGAGGCCATGAGATGTGCACCTTGCTTGAGGATTCAAGTATAAGATAATTGACTTGGCTTCCCCGATGTTTTAAGGACCTTGCCTCCTCTATCAATCACTTCAAACATGAAATATAACAAACATACTATGTGCTTGTAAAAATGTGAATATTCTAAATCACCAAAGCAGATAAGAAGTATAACAAAGTCTTGGTAACGACCACCTCCCTTTGTTTTCAGGTGAAAGACACAATGTATTGTAAACAAATATCCAAATAGCAAATGCTACAGATGTATTGCCAACCATGGAATGTGGATGTGATAAAAGCTCATTATTGCACACGCAGTGGTGGACAGCGAGGGTGCCACAATCTTTCTCTTTGGTCTTGGTCCCCGTCTCGTCTCCAGCACCCAGTAGCATGAGTTGGGCAAGTCATCACCTGCAGTACCATCCCAGACAGCAACGATGGCTGTCATCTTTCCAGCCAAAGGTCAGCCCACGCAGGCTGCATATGTCTGTCCAAGACAGTCCTCTCCATCGTTCCACTGCCCAGAATCACTTTTTCAGTCAGTCAGAATCATGTACAATCCTTGCAGTCCATCTGTCTGTCTTTGGACTTAGGTGGGTCAGTCCATCTGTCTGTCTTTGGACTTAGGTGTGTCAGTCCATCTGTCTGTCTTTGGACTTACGTGTGTCAGTCCATCTGTCTGTCTTTGGACTTAGGTGTGTCAGTCCATCTGTCTGTCTTTGGACTTAGGTGGGTCAGTCCATCTGTCTGTCTTTGGACTTAGGTGTGTCAGTCCATCTGTCTGTCTTTGGACTTAGGGGTGTCAGTCCATCTGTCTGTCTTTGGACTTACGTGTGTCAGTCCATCTGTCTGTCTTTGGACTTACGTGTGTCAGTCCATCTGTCTGTCTTTGGACTTAGGTGTGTCAGTCCATCTGTCTGTCTTTGGACATAGGTGGGTCAGTCTATCTGTCTGTCTTTGGACTTAATGGTGTCAGTCCATCTGTCTGTCTTTGGACTTAGGGGTGTCAGTCCATCTGTCTGTCTTTGGACTTACGTGTGTCAGTCCATCTGTCTGTCTTTGGACTTACGTGTGTCAGTCCATCTGTCTGTCTTTGGACTTAAGTGTGTCAGTCCATCTGTCTGTCTTTGGACTTAGGTGGGTCAGTCCATCTGTCTGTCTTTGGACTTAGGTGTGTCAGTCCATCTGTCTGTCTTTGGACTTAGGTGGGTCAGTCCATCTGTCTGTCTTTGGACTTAGGCGTGTCAGTCCATCTGTCTGTCTTTGGACTTAGGTGGGTCAGTCCATCTGTCTATCTTTGGACTTAGGTGTGTCAGTCCATCTGTCTCTTTGGACTTAGGCGTGTCAGTCCATCTGTCTGTCTTTGGACTTAGGTGGGTCAGTCCATCTGTCTGTCTTTGGACTTAGGTGTGTCAGTCCATCTGTCTGTCTTTGGACTTACGTGTGTCAGTCCATCTGTCTGTCTTTGGACTTGGGTGTGTCAGTCCATCTGTCTGTCTTTGGACTTAGGTAGGTCAGTTCATCTGTCCATCAGCAGGCCTGTTTTGGTCAGTGGTTTGTCAGGCACTCTGTGGATCTGTGTGTCTGCCTGTCTGTACATCCATCCATCCATTCAGTCATCTTGATACTTTGCTTCCATTCACTGTCCTGTCATCAGCTGTCTTGTCCACTGTTCTCTGGCCACTCAAGCATGAGTGTCACCACTGCCCTGTGTCAGTGACACTGTTCTCTGGCCACTCAAGCATGAGTGTCACCACTGCCCTGTGTCAGTGACACTGTTCTCTGGCCACTCAAGCATGAGTGTCACCACTGCCCTGTGTCAGTGACACTGTTCTAGTCGCTGTCATTCCCATTCCCATCACTGGCACACTGAGCAGTATTCTGATGAAAATTATCATTCTGAGCTGCCTTCCACAAGATCCACCTTCATACCAGAATACGACCTCCGCCAAGGAGGTTATTTTTACCCTGTTTGTTATTCAGCAAAATAACTCCACAAGTTCTGAACGGATCCTGATGAATTTTGATGGAAGGTCAGGGTTACAGCCAGAGAGAAATCCATCAAATTGTAGAGTTTATCTGTAATCTCACTTTGGAATTGCAACCAAAAAGAGAAATGTTATGCAAATCATGAAGTTAATGACGTTAACTATTCATGTTATGCAAATCATGAAGTTAATGACGTTAACTATTGATGATGTTGTGGTATGTGTTCCGCACTTAGAGATGCTTTCAGCAACTAAAAATGAACTACACTTCAAAGTTTCAGGTCTGGCTAGCAGAACATCCTGCCTGAATCACTCAGACCACGGAAGAGAGCGTGTGGTTTCCTTAGTGGAGGCGTGCAGGCTCTGGGTGCTCTCTAGTTGGCTACCAGATAGAGTCTGAATTCCAGGCCATCCTCTGTCAGGAAGTAAAAGACAATCCCATGCACTCTCCTGTGGATGGTGCCACTGTCCCTTCTGCCACAGATGACATCAGAAGTCTATATCACCCCCTTCCATGAAGTCGTCAGGAAGGTCAGGGGAAAGGTCAGGGGAGAGGTCAAGGGTCAGATGGCCTGACTGGGAGGTGCCTGAGAGTGTGTCTGGGGATGCCAGGTCTGTCAGGCCCGAGTTGGGTCGCTGCCTCTGCCTCATCTCCACCATGGAGGTGATCACCTTCCTCCGCATCTCCCGCTCCTCCTCGATCCAGCCCTGCCACAGAGGTCAAGGGTTACATGCCTTGCAGACAGGCAGGAAGTGTCACAGCGCCACCTACAAAATGCATAACTAGAGCCTTTCCTTCATCATTCCAGTGAGCATCAAAGTTCCATGGTCTTACTTTGAAAAAGCAACACAATTAATTGAGCAGAATGACAAAATCTTCAACGTTCCATGCAGGAATGTCAGATGTCATACAAAAGATTCATATGTGAGTGTGTGTATGTGCGTTATCACAGCTCAGTAGATATATTGATGAGTGCAATATCTGGCCGGAGCCCTGATGACTCAAGCCCAGTGTAGAAAGCATTATCTCAACAAGAGACTGGCTAGCAGCTCTATCATTCAATTCAAATATACAAGTATGTGGAGACCTTAATCTCTTTTTTTTACATCACTATTGTAGTATCGCCAAGAGCAACAGAAGTGGACTCGAACCCAGGCAAGCCAAAGTCAATCTGTTTATTCCAAACACTGAACTGGCAGAACTCACACTGAACTGAAACTCTCAACTGAACTGAACTCACTGCGCAGAGTGAGGATACCACATACCCCCACCCTTAAGTTTTTATCCACGTTGAACAAATGAAGAGAACGAACTTCATAAAGGTGAATAAAAATGGAAGTCTAAGTGTCCCTGAAAGCTTTGAACCTCTCTCGTCTTTCCGAGAACGTATAACACAAACATTGAGGAAGACAAAAGAAAATTGCAACAAAATGGTATCAGTTCCAGAACAACAACACAACCCAGAAACATGATGTACATAATCAGTTCACAGTTCACTTCCGCACATCCCGGAACCCATGGAGGACAAAGTCCTTGAACCGTTCAGGCCGCCTGCGCTGTCGCGTTGGACGGCTCTCGGGCATAGGCGTCATGGCTGGACTGACAGCAGCCGCGGGACGCGGCGCTGGCATCGCCAGGTCGCCCGGGTCGGAGTGCTCGAGGTCCGGCTGGTGCGACACCTCCAGATCTTGTGTAGGAACTTCCAGCGGCAGTGTTCTTGCAGAGGGATCGTCTGACAATGGCACTGGGGGTTCAGCCAAAAGAGGCGGCTGAATGCACGGGTAGGCCTGAGCGTTGGTCTGGACGCCCCGCTCGCAGTCATCAGGCACTTCAGGGTCGCTGACCCGAGGCACCACATGATCCACGTGTCTTTTCAGCATGCGGCCATCGGCCAGTCGGATAATGTATGACAGTGGCCCCGTCATTTGCATGACCACCCCGGGCAGCCATTTGGGACCCACAGAAAAGTTCTTGAGGTGTACCAGGTCCCCAACCTGGTACTTTCTGACGTCAGCGTGGTCATGGTTCAGCTTCTGCTGCGACTGTTTCTGAACCACCCTTCTCTCCACACAGGGCTGCACCAAGTCAAGTCGCGTACGAACCTTCCTGTTGAAGAGGAGCTCCGCGGGCGACAACCCCGTCGTTGTTTGAGGTGTGACGCGGTACATGGAGAGGAAGCGCGCCACTCGCGTCTCCATAGAGCCCCTGGTCAACTTCTTCAGACCTTGCTTCATCGTCTGTACGGCCCGTTCGGCCAACCCATTAGTGGCCGCGTGATACGGCGCCGACTTGATGTGTTTGATGCCGTTCATCTTCATGAAGATCT
The DNA here is from genome assembly GCA_034096865.1 of Theodoxus fluviatilis. Lineage (NCBI taxonomy): Eukaryota > Metazoa > Mollusca > Gastropoda > Cycloneritida > Neritidae > Theodoxus > Theodoxus fluviatilis. The sequence goes on from JAWQFJ010015442.1 coordinate 32,102, forward strand.
CAAACTCTTCACTGGTGAAGCATGCACCATTGTCTGACACCAGGGTGTCGGGTAATCCGTGGATGGCGAATGACTGACGGAGTTTCTCGATGGTCGCCGTGGATGTGCTCGAATTCATGGGGTACACGTCCATCCACTTAGAATGAGCGTCAATGATGACCAGAAACATTTTCCCTTGAAAGGGGCCTGCATAGTCCACATGCAGCCGACTCCAAGGTCGATTCGGCCATTCCCACGGGTGCAAAGGGGCTGAACTGGGCATGTTCCTGTGAGCCTGGCAAACCGGACAGCCACGCACCGTCGCCTCGATGTCGCGGTCCAGGTTCGGCCACCATATGTATGAGCGCGCCAACGCCTTCATCCTCGTCATGCCCGGGTGTGACTCGTGTAAGTCTTCCAACAAGCGCTTTCGTCCCCTGGGCGGGATCACCACCCGCGTTCCCCATAGTAAGCAGCCATCCATCAGGCTCAGCTCCATCGTCCGAGCCAAGTATGGCTGGACGCTCTTGTCGTCGCTACGCTCAGGCCAGCCTTTCTGGACAAACTCCTTCACTCTTGACAGCACAGGGTCTGAGCTCGTCCACTGTCGTATCTGCTTGGCTGTAACCGGCATCGTCTCCACCTGCTCCATCAGCAGGACTGTCTCTCCCCTTTCAGGCTTCACTCCCACTGTGACCTCAAGTGGCAGCCGGCTAAGGCCATCCGCGTTGCTGTGTTTCTTGCCCTCTTTGAACTTTAGCTGATATTCATACGCAGCAAGCGTGAGAGCCCATCTTTGAATCCTGGCGGCGGCCATGGCTGGTATCTGCCTGTTCTCACCGAATAGTCCCAACAGCGGCTTGTGATCGGTGATGATCTCAAACTTCTGTCCATAGAGATACTGATGGAACTTCTTTATGCCAAAGATAATGGCCAGAGCCTCCTTCTCCACCTGGCTGTAGTTCTTCTCAGCGCTGTTCATGGTGCGTGATGCGAACGCAACTGGCCGTTCACTGCCGTCTTCCATCCGATGTGCGATCACCGCTCCAACCCCATAGTTGGACGCATCACAGGAAAGGACGATATCCTTGGTGGAGTCGAAATGAACGACCAGTTGGGGTGACTGGAGCAATCTTTTTGAGTCAGTCCATGCTAGCTTGTGTTGATCTTCCCAACACCATTTCACTCCTTTCTGTAGCAGACTGTACAAAGGAGCCAGTACTGTGGAGAGTTGGGGCAGGAACCGGGAATAATAATTCACCATTCCCAGGTAGGCCTGCAGTTTTTTCACGTCTGTGGGTCGAGGCATTTCTTGGATCGCCTTCACCTTCTCCGGCACCGGCTGGATCCCTGTCTGATCTATCTTCAGACCCAAGTAGATCACCTCGGTGGCCATGAAGACACACTTTTTCTTCTTCAGCTTTGCCCCGGCCTCCTTCAGGCGCTGTAGCACTGTCCGTAATGTTGTCAGGTGTTCATCACGGGTCTTTCCTGCCACCAGGATGTCATCGATGCGGACGTGCACGTTGGTCAAGCCTCTCAACAGGCCCTCGATCGTCCTCTGAAAAATCCCTGGAGCTGAGGACACCCCATACGGCAGGCGATTGTAACGATACAAGCCTTGGTGTGTATTAATTGTGGTGAACTCCTTAGAGGCCTCATCGAGCTCCAGCTGCTGATAGGCCTGCGTCAGATCCAGTTTGGTGAAGAACTTCCCACCCCCGAGGCTAGCCAGCAAGTCGTCGGTCTTGGGGATAGGATAGTTGTCCAACTTCGAGGCAGCATTCACAGTCACCTTGTAGTCGCCACAAATGCGAAGGCTCTTGTCGGGTTTGACTACAGTGACTATCGGAGCAGCCCAGTCAGAGAACTGTACTTTCTCTATTGTTCCCTCCGTTTCCAGACGATCCAACTCTTGGCTCACTTTGTCACGCAAGGCGTAGGGTACTGGCCGTGGTTTGAAGTAGCGCGGTTGGGCTGTGGGGTCAACAAAAATAGAGGCTTTGACCCCTTTGATGGTGCCCCTCACCTCTTCAAACACGTCTGCATTCGCACCCAGGATCAGCTCTAAGTCCATGTCTTTGGCTCGGGCTTCTCCACTGTGCACAGAAAAGATTTCTGACCAATCCAGCTTCACCTGCTTGAGCCAATCTCTTCCCAACAGATCTGGCCCTGTTCCTTTCACCACGATGACTTCGCACGTCACCGGTGTGCTCCCTTTGTAGGTCACGGCCACCTGGCCCTCGCCCAACACTGGAATTTCATCGCCGGTGTACGTCTTCAATCTTCGCGTGCATTTCCGAAGTGGCAGATACGCTCCACGCCTGATGATCTTGAGTGTACCTTCACTGATCACCGTCAGAGACGCTCCAGTATCCACTTCCATTTCTATGGGCACACCCTCCACAGACACCGTCACCATGTACGGCTTCTCCTTGTTTTGTGTTCTGAACACCGTGAACACCTCAGCGTCGCCCTCCGAGTCTGAGTCGTCGACATTCTTCACTGTGGCCCTTTTTGAGACTGTGTCACTTTTTGCCTGTCTTCTTTTCTCTCTCTCTGCCCGATACTGCTGACACTGACGCTGCATGTGACCTCTGCCCTTGCAAAACCAACACTCAATGTTCATCTGTTTGCTCTTCCCACCAGCCTGGTTCTCTCCCCTGGTGATAGATCTGACTGCCGAACTGCTCACTTTATCAACACTAACCACGGTCTCTTTCATTCCACCAGCGGTTGACCTAGCCGCCCCTCCTCGCAAATCCACCGCACTCTTTTCCGCTAGTTCCACCGCAGTGGCCATCTCTAGTGCTTTGGAGAACGTTAACTCCTTCTCTGCCAGGAGGCGCCTCTGGATCCGGTCATTGTTGATGCCACACACTAGTCTGTCTCTCAGCATCGACTCCAGTGAGTCGCCTGT
>JAWQFJ010015442.1:40000-62500 GCA_034096865.1 Theodoxus fluviatilis
CTATCACTTTCAAGGTGTTAATGGCGTGCAGCCAGGTGTATTTCAGGTGGGATAATGCAGTATGGCAGGAGTGTTTTGGTCGGAAGCCCGATTGAAGGGGGTGAGGAAGACTGTGCCGATCAAGAAATGCCAACAGATGTTTGTGAATGTGCTTTTCAATTGGTTTTGATAAAATTGATAAACTGATACGGGTCGGAAGTCATCTAGACTTGTGAGAGAGAGAGACAGTACACAGAGATTAAGACAGGTACAGAGACATACATACACACACAGACATATACACACACACAGACATACACACACATGCACACACACAGAAACGAACAGACACACACGATACACATACACACGCACACACCATACACACGATACACACACACACACGATACACACATACACACATACACAGAAACGAACACTCACACACACAGACTGGAAGGGCTCACCTCTGACTCCTGCTCCTGTGCGATGTATTGACCTGTAAGGGGCGTGGCCTCTGACCTTGTCATGTGCATTTCCTCATCTGTCAGGCTGACCTCTGTCCTGAACACCTCGTCCTCTGCAAAAGATGTTTTTGGTGCCAGAGCCACACTTCGCCTGTTCTTGGTATCTTAGTAATCCAGTCACCATCCATTTCCCTGTCTTGGAGTCAAGACTGTCTGGCACTTTGCATCATCTGCAGGTCATGAGCACACTTGCATAAGACAGATTGGGCTGCTGTGTGTAGGTCAGCAGACACTGCCAAGTTTTGATAATTTCTTGACTCGCTAGTCACCACGCATGTCTTGCTGTGTAGTCAAGACATTGCCAAGGAACTTTCACCGCGGAGGAAGGAGGCAAAGCACTGGAATGAAACGTCCTCATTGAATTGCCCCTTCTGCCACAGAACCTGTCTTCAGAACGAAAGTCATCACCTACAGTCTACAGACACTGACTTTTCAAGGAGCACTGTCAGTACAACTCGGCACAATATAAAGCAAAACTCAAGGTAAAGTTTGAAGCCTTCCTTTGTCATTTCTTGAAGGAAAGGTCCCTAGAGAGAAGACAGTCTTGGCAGGCACGCCCAAACCTCAACACTGCATACACAGTCCTCTCTCAGACTGGAGAACCAAACTTCTCCACACGCACATCTCCAGCTGTGTTTGGCATCAAGCAGCAAGATCTGTGCTCCACCTGTTCACTGCTTCCTCCTCTCTCCACAGCAATCTGCAGACCTGTGCAGACACTCAGTGTGCAGTCACATACAGACATTTTCTTCTTTCTGACAGAGAACAGGCCTATTCATCCACATGGATTAGCAATCCATCTTAGTGGGAGAAGTTTTCTACTTTCTGACAGAACAGACCTAATCATCCACATGGATTAGCAATCCATATTAGTGGGAGAAGTTTTCTTCTTTCTGACAGAACAGACCTAATCATCCACATGGATTAGCAATCCACATTAGTGGGAGAAGTTTTCTTCTTTCTGACAGAACAGGCCTATTAATCTACATGGATTAGCAATCCATCTTAGTGGGAGACATTTTCTTCTTTCTGACAGAACAGGCCTGTTTTCTATCCATACTGACCAGTAGACAACTCATAGGTATATGACCTTTTCACCTCGAAAAAAGATTTGCCAAAATCTTCCCACCCACGTGGCCACCCCATAAGCCAATGAAATGGCTTCCTCCATAGCGTCATGGCCAGTGAAAGGGAGGCAACTCTCACCATTTCCCGCACATGCGCCTAGATACCATGGTTTTGGCCACGTGCCCTCACTTTCGACTTTTCGACGGAGTGCTTGGATGTACTTTGGTTTTCCTCAAGTCTTCACGTGTGTGCGGACTTTCTAGGATTTGCTGTCGTCTGTGGCGGCGTCGGCTGTTGGGAAGTACACACACTCCTACGGCCCTCGCCGTTGTTTCGAATTCCTGTTTAATTCGTTTTTTGCTTCAATTTCTGTTCCCGCCGGTAACCTCAGTGCACGGTCCGGTTCAGTTATTTTGTTGTCTGTTGTTGCTAGCTTCGGCTAGGTGCGTTGTGGGCGTGTTTCGCTTGTTGTACGCTTTGTGCTTGAGAGCGCGTTCTTGCTACTGCTTACGTCAATTTGACGCTGGGCGGTCCGCCATTTTGTTTCGCCATTTTGGGAATATGGCGGCTCGCTTTCCGAACTCTCTTCAGGGTACGGAGGAGGTGCAGGTGCGCAAGCGCGGCTCTGCTTCGAAGGGGAAGAGTGGTTTTTCTATACCTCCTTCCTCTTTACCATGTAAGAGGTCGAGGTCGGGTTCGAGTAAACCTCGTTCGGCCTCTTCCTCAGCGTGTAGGGTGGACGATGTGTCGGCGAAGTTTTCTTCTCTCGACAACTCTTCCTTACCGGGACACTCTGTCTCTGGCGACTTGCTCGGGCGTAGTTTCTGAGCCAGTTCTGGGTTCCCAGGCGGCTGCTGCATGTTTGGTGAATTTGTCTGCGGCTGCCTTTCTTTCAGCTTCCCAGAGTGCGGTGTCGCGCCGATCGGATTCTCTTCCGGCGGTAAGTCGAGACGGAGACGAGTCCCTCGGTGGGATGGGCACGGCTATCGATCGCACGGGGGCTCTACCCGTGCGATCTGATCCGCAGGTTGCCTCGGATTCCTGGCCTTCTCCTGGTCGACCAGTAGATCATATCCGACACGAGTCGCGATATCGGCAGAGCGTTGCTATCGATCCCGCCGAGGCAATGCCCGCGCGATCTGATCAGCATGCTGCCTTGGGTCACTGGCGATCAGATGATCATTCACTCGATCGTGATGGGAGCGGGTCAGGATACAGGCGATGCGTTGCGATCGACCACACAGAGGCTATGCCCGTCTGGTTCGATCAGCATGCTGCCTTGGCTTTCGGACGATCAGCCGATCGTTCCGTACATCGTGACGTCCAGGCGTCACGGTGCAGGCAGAACGTTGCGATCGATTACACGGAGGCATTGCCCGGTTGGCTCGATCAGAATGCTGCTTTGTCTTTCGGGCGTTCTGTCCCTTGATCAGTGGATCGTGGCGATCAGCGCGAACGGCGGGGTGTTGCTGTCGACCGCGCAGAGGTTTTGCCTTTGCGGTCTGATCAGCGGCCTCTTTTGTCTGCACGACAATTGCCTGGGCTATTGCTCGATCGTGATCGTCCTTGTCGGGAATCTCGACACGATCGAGCAGTAGATGGTGTTGGGCAGGGGTCCGTTTACAGGACGCGCGGTGCTGATGATCGCTCCGAGCCTTTTCCCGGTCGCTTTGATCAGCCTGCGTCCTTGGCGTCTCCGCGATCACGTGATTTCGCGCGAGATTCTCGCCCTCGGCGGTGCGCGCCTGACGATTGCTTGTATTTGCGTTTCGATCAGCACACTGCCTCAGGTCTAGGTGGATCTTTCGATTGCATGTCAGATCGCGATCTTCCCTTTGACTCTGATTCTCCCGTTCGTTCTTATCGGGAATCTCGGCGTGGGCGGCGCGTCGAGTCTCGACACTATCTCCCTTGTGATTTGTCACACTCGGATTCGCGATCGCTCAGTCCGGTGCGGGTTTCTGCTTGTCGCTCCCATAGGTCTGCGGACTCTGAGGGTTTTCGACGGCAATCCGCCCGGCTGCCTTCCGGCGCTCATACTTTGACCGCCTCCCGTGTTTATCCGTTCACGGGGTCACGGGGGCATCGGTCAGTTCCGGGTGTCGTGTTTCGGCCTTCTCCCTCCTCTTGCATCAACTACGCGTACCAGTCTGATGATGGCGGTGCGTTCTATCCAACCACATCGGATGTAGACGCTTCTCTGGTGGGAGATGAGCATCCGACGATTCCTCTTGAGCAAGAGAAATCCGCTTCGGATGTGCATCGTTTCCACCGTCAGTCGGTGTTGGAGTCTGTGGCTGCCTTCTCCGCTGACCTGGGTCATAGAGTTGTGCCTTCCACTGGGCTTGAAACGCAGCAACGTTTAGCGGGTTTCATTCATACGGGCCCTCCGGCTCAGGCACCCGAGTTGCTGTTCTCATCTGACATGCTGACCCGCTCTAAGGTCATGCTGTGGAATTTGCGATCTAGCCAATCGAAATTCCGCGCTGGTAGAGAGCCTCTAGACGTGACTCCAACTTTGGAAAATGCTTTCCCTTGGTCGTCATCGTCTTCCACCCCGGCGGTGTTTCATCCCATGAGTGTGCCTTGGCTTATCCCTATGCCTGATGCACAACTTCCATTCCAGTCTGTCTCTCAGCCTTCGTCACAGGATTTATCTTTCCTCTCGGCTGCGAGTGCCTCCCGCGTGGCGGCGACGAAAATTCCGACTATTGCGCTTGACTCCAAGTCCTACGCTAGTCTGGAAAAGGCGTCATCGGACTTGGTGAAGGGATGTTCACTGATGGGGACGTTTCTCGCTTCTCTCACTCCCTCTATTGCTCAGCATCACGAGGGGTGTCCCACGCATTTTCAGCTACTCCCCACTCATGTGATTAATCAGGAGGCGGTGGGTAGCTTGCTGTATGCATTAGACCACACATACTCGCATCTGGCGTCTCTGGCTCTCCATGTCCGTGGGCAATTGGCAGGCTTGGCTCGCGATCAGATGCTGGCATCTACCGACTTCCTGGAGTCGGAGGTTCGCCAACTTCGTTCTCTTCCCCTTGTCCCTCAGGCTCTGTTTCCATCAGATAAGCTGGAGGAATGTGTGAAGCGTTTGGTGGCAGATCCTGCTCGATCTTCATCGGCTCGGATTCAGCCCGGCTCCGTTGTCAGGTCCGCGGGCCAACACCGTCCTGCCAAGAAGCAAAAAAGTCAGTCGACTTCCACTTCGGGTGCGTCGGTTCCACGGGCTGGTGTTTCCGCTCCTCCTCCTGCGTTCCCTCCACCCATGCTGTCCCAAGCCGCGGGTGGCGGTGCTGTTGGTCCTCCGTCTCGTGGCCGAGCGACCTCAGGACGTGGTTCTGGCAAACGCGGCGGTAGGGGTAGGGCTTTTTGGAAGCGCTCTCAGGAGCCCTTTCAATAGAGCCCTCCCGCTGCCAGCTACCTGGCCTTTGTCCCTTCCTCACTCGGGTGGAACTTCTCTCTCGGGTGCATCTGTTGTTATGGGACAGGGCGGGGTGGCGGATAGCCATGGAGGGCTGGTTTCCCCCTTTGACCAGTCTGTTCACTCTCCAAGTGTAGACGGTCTTTTTCTCTCCCCCAGTCCTTATGTGCCGTTATGTGACTGTCCCGGTGGGATATGTTTCATGCCCCGGTTGTCGCCTCAACCAACGTGTTCCGGTGTAACCGTTTCCGACTGCCACGTTGGGGGTGTTAGAACTCGGCGTCCGGGTACTAGTGTACTTCCTTCTTCTTCTCCTGTGCTCCTCGTCACCGTCGCTGACTCCTTGGGTACTCAGGTAGCCTCGGATGTCGGCTCGGTTAGGAATGACCAAGTACATGGTCCTGCCACGTTGACGGGTTCGACTGGTACCAGGGGTAGTCGGCCTGCTGCGCCTATGGCTGGCGGTGCTTATGCTCCTTTGGCATCTTCGGATCGTGCTAGCAGTCGCTCTGCTCGTCGTTCTCATCCGTCCTGTACTCCTGTGGGTGCGAACACAGTGGTTCAGCGCTCTACTCGCTCCTATGAGGTGACGGACCGTGTGGCTACTATCTCCCACGGTTTGAAGAGGCGCGGTATCTCTCGCATGTCTGTTGAGCTTGCGTTGCGCAATCGACGCGAGAGCACGAATAGGAATTATAATGCTAAGTGGGCCGTCTGGGTGCAGTTCTGTAAGGCTCGGCGTCATTCAGTTGACCCTCTCCGGCCTTCGGTGCGGCACGTGGCGGATTTCCTCTCGCATCTGTTCCACACTCGTTCTCTGTCTCACGCCTCTCTCTGTAACTACCGCTCTGCGATCGCCAACACGATCAAGGCCTCGCGTGGCGTTGACGTGTCTTTCTTGTCAGAAGATCCCACGATTAAGCAAGTCTTAGATGGGATCAAAAACGAGTTTCCGCGTCGGCAGATTTCTTCCCCGCTGTGGGATGTGTTTCTGATTCTAGATTTCCTTTCTAAGGCAGAATTCGAACCGTTAGAGTCTTCTTCCTTAAAGCGTCTGACTCAAAAGACAGTCTTTTTAGTCATGCTTGCTTGTGCGCGTCGCATCAGTGATGTTCACGCTTTGAGTGGTCTCCCGTCGGACATCGAGTTTTCCGACAGAGATTCTTCATGCGTACTTTCTTTCCTTCCGGAGTTTCGTTGCAAGAATCAGAGTGCTCTTTCCGACTGTCAGAGTATTGAGATTAAGAGTCTCTCTTGTATCGTCGATCCGAACGAGCCTGACTGTGTCAACTGTCCGGTCCGTGCACTGAAAGTTTACTTGGCCAGGACTCAGTCTCGTCGTTTTCGCCGACGTAGGCTTTTTCTCCCATTGAAAATTGGTCACGGCGAGATATCGAAGACATCCATTTCCTCCTGGATTCGTCTTTTGATCACGGATGCGTATCGGAATGCGAGCCTTCTGCCTCCGGTTGGTGCATCCAGGACTCATGAGATTCGCAAAGTGGCGACCTCTGTGGCTTTTGCCAAGAATGTATCGCTGGCTCATCTCATGAGGGCGGCGTTCTGGCGCAGTGACTGCGTTTTCACGCATCACTACCTGCGTGACGTTCGCGTCCGTCGTCTGGATGACACCTTTGGCATCAACAAGTTGGTTGTGGCGGGTTCGGCTGTTCGCCTTTGAGTGGTGAGTAGTCGGCAGTTCTGTTGCGTGGATGCACAACCCGCCTCCCGCTGGGGTAATCCTACCTATGAGTTGTCTACTGGTCAGTATGGATAGAAAACTTTAAGAAATTTAAACTAATTTCTATGTTTTCTTGACATACTTACCAGTAGACAACATTAATTTCCCACCCTCCTCCCCATTTTTTGTGCATCTTCACGAGTTCTCAGTGTGTTGTCGAAAGTGAGGGCACGTGGCCAAAACCATGGTATCTAGGCGCATGTGCGGGAAATGGTGAGAGTTGCCTCCCTTTCACTGGCCATGACGCTATGGAGGAAGCCATTTCATTGGCTTATATGGGTGGCCACGTGGGTGGGAAGATTTTGGCAAATCTTTTTTCGAGGTGAAAGGTCATATACCTATGAGTTGTCTACTGGTAAGTATGTCAAGAAAACATAGAAATTAGTTTAAATTTCTTAAAATTCATCCACATGGATTAGCAATCCATCTTAGTGGGAGACATTTTCTTCTTTCTGACAGAACAGGCCTATTCATCTACATCCATTAGCAATCCATCTTAGTGAGAGACATTTTCTTCTTTCTGACAGAGAACAGACCTATTCATCTACATCCATTAGCAATCCATCTTAGTGGGAGAAGTTTTACTCCAAAGTTATGAAAGTCTGATCCATGCCCAAGGTGCACTGTTAATTTGCTAAGTACTGTCTTCTTTTATCTCTCCCCTCCTCCACTCCAGTTCACACCAGCAGACAGGCTGTCTGCCCAATACTTCCAGCATCTTGTGTATTGGAAAGGCAGTCACGCAGCGTGTCAGTGCCCTGTTCATCAGAGCTGGCTGGCCATGTCAAAATCTGGATGAGACTGACAAACATCGCCAAGTCAAACTCACCATCAATGTTGTCCAGCTTCATTTGCCGTCGGTACTGGATCCGAAAGAGGAAGGACTCCAGCACGAACGCCACCACTATGTTCATCACCACCTGTGGCAAAGGTCAAGGTCAGTTCCTGACAGGAATGGCACCTGTGGGCTGGAGGCTGCAGAATGCCGGAGGAAAGGAAGGAAGACTGAGCACTGAGAGAAGGTTGGGACAGCAGCATAAAGTCGGGGGACATTGCCTTTGCATGCACGCTCAGTAGGAAGTGGAAATGAAGAAGTAAATGGTTACCATTCCATTGTGAAAGCCGTCACTTTGCCAGTTCAAGAAAGAAGGTACAGGTGCAAGCAAGACTAGAGGACTGGCATCCACTACTACATCAATGCATGAACAAATAAAGCACTATGTAAATCACACATTGAACACTGCTGACTTGCTGCCTGCCTCCATGCACAGTTTCAGAAACTGTGCGTGTACATCTGTCACATCACTTCATCCAGTGTGGGTCTCTAGCCATCTGTCACATCACTTCATCCAGTGTGGGTCTCTAGCCAGTGCCTGGAATGCCTGCCTGCAGTCACTGACAGCCCAGAGGTGCAGAGCTCAAACCAGCCAAGATCCCAAATTCCTCATAGGACTACAACAGCTTAACTTTCATTGCTTCTCTCCATCCAGAGTACAAGGGTTTCTGAGGGGGGTGGAAGCTCATTGTAGTTTGATCAACCCTTGGTGCAGCACAGGACAGCTCATGACTGGGATACTCCCCATGGGGTGGGGATGTCTTCCCAGCAGACTTTGCACATCCTGTCTTCCGGTGTCTGTTTACTGCCAAATGCCAGCATGGGAGTGATTATATAGCCTAATGGTCAGGTGATGAAGTGTGCAGTGGTTTGAGACTCAATTTGGGCAAGAAGTCAGTTTATAGAATTGGTATCTCACGCCATGTTGATGCTGAGTCCCCACACTCACTCCCACTCCAACCCCTCCAGTCACTCCCCCTCCACAGCCCCCTTCAGTCACGCCCTCCACAGCCCCCTTCAGTCACTCCCCTCCAGTCAACCCCTCCACAGCCTCCTTTGGTCACCCCCCTCCACAGCCCCCTCCAGTCACCCCCCTCCACAGCCCCCTCCAGTCACCCCCTCCACAGCCCCCTCCAGTCACCTCCTCCACAGCCCCCTCCCTCCAGTCACCCCCTCCACAGCCCCCTCCACAGCCCCCTCCACAGCCCCCTCCAGTCACCCCCTCCACATCCCCCTTCAGTCACCCCCCTCCAGTCACCCCCCTCCAGTCACCCCCCTCCAGTCACCCCCCTCCACAGCCCCCTCCAGTCACCCCCTCCACAGCCCCCTCCAGGCACCCCCTCCACAGCCCCCTCCAGGCACCCCCCTCCAGTCACCCCCTCCACAGCCCCCTTCAGTCACCCCCTCCACAGCCCTCTCCAGTCACCTCCCTCCAGTCACCTCCCTCCAGTCACCTCCCTCCAGTCACCTCCCTCCAGTCACCTCTCTCCAGTCACCTCCCTCCAGTCACCTCCCTCCAGTCACCTCCTCCACAGCCCCCTCCAGTCAACCCCCTCCAGTCAACCCCCTCCAGTCACCTCCCTCCAGTCACCTCTCTCCAGTCACCTCCCTCCAGTCACCTCCCTCCAGTCACCTCTCTCCAGTCACCTCCCTCCAGTCACCTCCCTCCAGTCACCTCCCTCCAGTCACCTCCCTCCAGTCACCTCCCTCCAGTCACCTCTCTCCAGTCACCTCCCTCCAGTCACCTCCCTTCATGCACTCCCCTCCACAGCCTTCTCCAGTCACCCCCTTCACCTCCCCCTCCAGTTACCCCCCTCCACAGCCCCTTCCACAGCCCCCTCCACAGCCCCCTCCAGTCACTCCCCTCCACAGCCCCCTCCAGTAACTCCCCTCCACAGCCCCCTCCAGTCACCCCCTCCAGTCACCCCCTCCACAGCACCCTTCACACACCCCTCCACAGCCCCCTCCACACACCCCTCCACCCCCCCCCCCCCCCCCACAGCCCCCTCCACACACCCCTCCACAGCCCCCTCCACACACCCCTCCACAGCCCCCTCCACAGCCCCCTCCACACACATCTCCACAGCCCCCTCCACACACCCCTCCACAGCCCCCTCCAGTCACCCCCTCCACAGCCCCCTCCACAGCCCCCCCCCCCCAGTCAACTCCCTCCACACTCCCCTTCACAGCCCCCTCTAGTCACCCCCCTTATAGTCACCCCCCTCCACAGCCCCCTCCACACACCCCTCCACAGCCCCCTACACACACCCCTCCACAGCCCCCTCCACAGCCCCCTCCACACACCCCTCCACAGCCCCCTCCAGTCACCCCCTCCACAGCCCCCTCCACAGCCCCCCCAGTCAACTCCCTCCACACACCCCTTCACAGCCCTCTCTAGTCACTCCCCTTTAGTCACCCCCCTTTAGTCACCCCCCACCCCAGCCCCCTCCACACACCCCTCCACCACCCAGCAAGCCTACAGCAAAGCATGGAAGAGAGGCCGAGCAACTGACCATCATGACGATGTAGAAGGACATGAAGAAGATGCGCGTCCACTCACTCATGGCACTGGCATAGCCCTCCTGTAAAACCACACAGCAATTCACATCAAGTTGTCTCCCTTTGTATTCAACATCTCACACTAGGATAAGGTGAAAATAATTCACAATAAGTTTTAGCATTAGCCAAATAAAAGTCCACATGCTACCTTATCTACAAGGACATTTTCAAATGGGCTGTAAATAAACCTTTCATCCAGCACAGAAAAGTTTCAAGGCCGTGTGTTTGAAAGGAATGATTAATGCCTGATTCAATTAAGTATAAAGAAGAAGAAAAATCACAAACTCAACTTCTTTCTTCCTCAAAGCCTCAATGCAATAATCTATGAGGTACAACTTATAAAGGCATATTGGAAATGAACATCAGCTCCCTTAATTCAGCATGAAATTTCTATTAACAAACTATTTTAGGCATGAAATTGAAATAAGAAACATAATTTTTTTTAAGTTGCTATTTCATGCACTAAAACATATCACAGTGCATCAGCTGGCTGCCCTTCTCTCACATTAGGTCACTACAAGACAAACAAATTTATCAGAAAGATGTCTCAAATAATATTCAAAGCAATCATTTTGGCTACAATCAGCAAGACGTTTATACCTAGGACCCTGGCTGAGAGAGAGAAGGAGAGAGAGGACAAGGCAAACACACCATGATGATGAACCAGTTGTTGACCACAGTCAACTCAAACAAGGTCACTGCAAGAGAAAAGCACAGCATTTCTTCACGACCAAAACAACAGATGCAAAGCAAAGGAACACGAAACCCTGAGTTGTATGCACATCATATCACGGGATGAAAACCAGAGAAGCAAATGCGTATTTCAGGGACAAAATGAGTGGAAAGTTTACAGCTGACCAGAGTTTGACACCCAGCAAGACAATGGACTCGCACACAAGCCAAAACAATGCTTACATTCACACAGAACACATTCATCTTCAAATTTAAAAACAGACCCCAGCAAACTTCCAGATGAACCAGCAAGACAGATGGTGGAGTAAGAGCAGACAGATAATGCCATAGCCTACCTCCAGCCTACCTCCAGCCTACCCCCAGTCCACCCCCAGCCTACCTCCAGCTCACAGCCAGCCTACCTCCAGCCCACCCCCAGTCCACCCCCAGCTTACCTCCAGCCCACCCTCAGCCTACCTCCAGCCCACCCCCAGCCTACCCCCAGTCTACCCCCAGCCTACCTCCAGCCCACCCCCAGTCCACCCCCAGCTTACCTCCAGCCCACCCTCAGCCTACCTCCAGCCCACCCTCAGCCTACCTCCAGCCCACCCCCAGCCTACCCCCAGTCTACCCCCAGCCAACCTCCAGCCCACCCTCAGCCTACCTCCAGCCCACCCCCAGCCTACCTCCAGCTCACAGCCAGCCTACCTCCAGCCCACCCCCAGTCCACCCCCAGCCTACCTCCAGCCCACCCTCAGCCTACCTCCAGCCCATCCCCAGCCTACCTCCAGACCACCCCCAGCCTACCTCCAGCCCACCCCCAGCCTACCTCCAGCCCACCATCCAGGCTACCTCCAGCCCACCCTCAGCCTACCTACAGCCCACCTTCAGCCTACCTCCAGCCCACCCTCAGCCTACCTCCAGCCCACCCTCAGCCTACCTCCAGCCCACCCTCAGCCTACCTCCAGCCCACCCCCAGCCTATCTCCAGCCCACCCCCAGGCTACCTCCAGCCCACCCCCAGCCTACCTCCAGCCTACCCCCAGTCCACCCCCTGCCTACCTCCAGCCCACCCTCAGCCTACCTCCAGCCCACCCCAAGCTTACCTCAAGCCCACAGCCAGCCTACCCCCAGCCCACCCCCAGCCTACCTCCAGCCTACCTCCAGCCCACAGCCAGCCTACCTCTAGCCCACCCCCAGCCTACCTCCAGTCCACCCCCAGGCTACCTCCAGCCCACCCCCAGCCTACCTCCAGCCCACCCCCAGTCCACCTCCAGCCCATCTCCATCCTACCTCCAGTCCACCCCTAACCTACCTCCAGCCTACCTCCAGCCCACCCCTAATCTACCCCCAGCCTACCTCCAGCCCACCCTCAGCCTACCTCCAGCCCACCTCCAGCCCACCCCCAGTCCTACCTCCAGCCTACCTCTAGCCCACCCCCAGCCTACCTCCAGCCCACCTCTAACCTACCCCCAGCCTACCTCCAGTCCAACCCCAGGCTACCTCCAGCCTACAGCCAGCCTACCTCCAGCCCACAGCCAGCCTACCTCCAGCCCACAGCCAGCCTACCTCCAGTCCACCCCCAGGCTACCTCCAGACCACCCCCAGTACCTCCAGCCCACAGCCAGCCTACCTCCAGTCCACCCCCAGCCTACCTCCAGTCCACCCCCAGCCTACCTCCAGACCACCCCCAGTACCTCCAGCCCACAGCCAGCCTACCTCCAGCCCACCCTCAACCTACCTCCAGACCACCCCCAGCCCACCCCCAGCCTATCACCAGCCTATCTCCAGTCCACCCCCAGCCTACCTCCAGACCACCCCCAGTACCTCCAGCCAACAGCCAGCCTACCTCCAGCCCACCCTCAACCTACCTCTAGTCCACCTCCAGCCCACCCCCAGCCCACCCCCAGCCTACCACCAGCCTACCTCCAGCCCACCCCCAGCCTACCTCCAGCCCACCCTCAACCTACATCCAGCCCACCTCCAGCCCAACCCCAGCCTACCCCCAGTATACCCCCAGCCCACCCCCAGCCTACCTGCAGTTCACCTCCAGCCCACCCCCAGCCCACCCCCAGCCTACCTCCAGCCCACCTCCAGTCCACCCCCAGCCTACCCCCAGTCCACCCCCAGCCCACCCCCAGCCTACCCCCAGTATACTCCCAGCCCACCCCCAGCCTATCACCAGCCTATCTCCAGCCCACCTCCAGTCCACCCCCAGCCTACCCCCAGTCCACCCCCAGCCCACCTCCAGCACACCCCCAGCCCACCCTCAGCCTACCACTAGCCTACCTCCAGTCCACCCCCAGCCCACTCCCAGCCTACCACCAGCCTACCTCCAGCCCACCTCCAGTCTACCCCCAGCCTACCCCCAGTCCACCCCCAGCCCACCTCCAGCCCACCCCCAGCCCACCCTCAGCCCACCTCCAGCCCACGCCCAGCCTACCCCCAGCCTACCTCCAGCCCACCCCCAGCCTACCCCCAGCCCACCTCCAGCCCACTCTCAGCCCACCTCCAGCGATGAGGATGTTGTCAAAATTGTTGAGGTAGTAGCCCAGGAAAAAGCTGGTGTTGTCTGCTCGGTACTGGTCCGCCACACTGGTGTTCCTACAACACACAACCAGGTATATCCAATACCTGTACACCCAGCATGTCCAGTACCTGTACACCCAGCTATGTCCAGTACATTTACACCCAGCCATGTCCAGTACCTGTACACCCTGCCATGTGTGAAATCCAGTACACCCAGACATACAGTTAGATGCACCCACATACAGATACTGACAGGGAGATGCATAAAAACACACTGATGAGCCACAGAAAGGTACACAGACACATCAAAACCACTGATAAGAAATAAAATTCATGAAATTAAACACTATGGACCTCAAAGTAATTGAAACATGCAGAAACTACTTCAGAATGCGACAAGA
Source organism: Theodoxus fluviatilis (assembly GCA_034096865.1). Taxonomy (NCBI): domain Eukaryota; kingdom Metazoa; phylum Mollusca; class Gastropoda; order Cycloneritida; family Neritidae; genus Theodoxus; species Theodoxus fluviatilis. Next base: position 53,738 of record JAWQFJ010015442.1, read on the forward strand.
AGAATTTTATACTCACACACACACACACACACACACACACACACACACACACACACACGCATACAAACACACACACACACATTTACACACACATACACTCACACACACACACATACACACACACATAAACTCACACACACATATGCACGCGCACACACACACACACACACACACACACACACACACACACAAACACAAAACACACACGGAGAAAGACATCACAAACAGAATCTTACTGGCAGCAGTTCCTGAGGTTGACGTCGAGGAAGATTTCCATTCCGATGATGGCGAAGAAGTAGTAAACCAGTAGAATGACGATGGCCAGACTGCAGCAAAAGCAAAGCAGGGATGTCAGAGTGTTGTGTCCAGCATCTGGCACCCAACACATGAACACCACTGTGTCCCACTTACATGCACTCTAATGCACTTAACAGCAAACACAAGTATCACAGAATGATGGAACATCTTTTGCAAATGAGTTAGAGCTAAATCACCAACACACTATGAATATTCAGTGACACAAACACCACCCAAAAGCATACACAAGTGTGTGGACTGCCTAGAAGATCAAATGGCACCAACCTAGTCAGTCTGGAGAAGAGGACGAAGAGTGTGCCCAGGACGTCTCTATAGCGCCTCTTGATCTTGAACAGCCTGCAGTCACGCACAGAGGGGAGATTAGCAAGTGCATCTGGGGGCAGGTCAGGGCTAAGATAGGCTCTTTCTACAGACTTCATTGTGTGCGGTCAACCAATATCTTGCTGTAGCTGAGTGCTTCACTCTTCCAACGTGTGTCTGTTTGCACAGTGTCCTGACAGCTCAGAAGACATTTATTGGTCAAAGGACACTGCTCACAGGCAAGTCTGTCACACACTGATTCTCCTTCACTACACAGTCACAACACATTGGTTATACATGTACTGCGGAGGACACTGGCAGAATCAAGTCACCCCTGCTGTTCAGGGAAACTCTTGCCATTCACAGGTGAACATGAGTACACATATGTAGGTAAAGCATATACATGAATTTAGCTCTGCATGTTAAACCTTACAGCATCAATCTTAAATCCTCAGGCAGCCAACTGCCAACTACAAAGGGGAAGAAACTTCCATGTCTACTGAAGCTGCAGGTCAAATCCAAGCACCAAGTAGCGGGTAAGTCAGGCAGGCCTCTGTGTCGTTATTTTACTTCAGGGATGCAGACAAGACATCAAGAAAGAAAGGGAGGAAAAGAGATAAAAGTTATGGAAACGCAAACTTCTTCAGTTCAACCAACAACAGTCAATTTCAGTTACTTTTTCCTTCAGTCATCACAGTCAGTTTCAGTTACTTTTCCCTTCAGTCATCACTGTCAGTTTCAGTTACTTTTCCCTTCAGTCATCACTGTCAGTTTCAGTTACTTTTCCCTTCAGTCATCACTGTCAGTTTCAGTTACTTTTCCCTTCAGTCATCACTGTCAGTTTCAGTTACTTTTCCCTTCAGTCATCACTGTCAGTTTCAGTTACTTTTCCCTTCAGTCATCACTGTCAGTTTCAGTTACTTTTCCCTTCAGTCATCACTGTCAGTTTCAGTTACTTTTCCCTTCAGTCATCACTGTCAGTTTCAGTTACTTTTCCCTTCAGTCATCACTGTCAGTTTCAGTTACTTTTCCCTTCAGTCATCACTGTCAGTTTCAGTTACTTTTCCCTTCAGTCATCACTGTCAGTTTCAGTTACTTTTCCCTTCAGTCATCACTGTCAGTTTCAGTTACTTTTCCCTTCAGTCATCACTGTCAGTTTCAGTTACTTTTCCCTTCAGTCATCACTATCAGTTTCAGTTACTTTTCCCTTCAGTCATCACTGTCAGTTTCAGTTACTTTTTCCTTCAGTCATCACTGTCAGTTTCAGTTACTTTTCCCTTCAGTCATCACTGTCAGTTTCAGTTACTTTTCCCTTCAGTCATCACTGTCAGTTTCAGTTACTTTTCCCTTCAGTCATCACTGTCAGTTTCAGTTACTTTTCCCTTCAGTCATCACTATCAGTTTCAGGAGAAGCATTCAAAACCCAAGGCCGATTTCCACCAGACACCACAGATCAAATCACGCACAGTGTAGAGGTGTCTGCATTTTCTTAAACGAACAAGCAAAGGTGGTTTTGCATAAGACAAATGTGCATTAGTGAGGAAATGCATTTGCTTCTTTAAGATTGCAGGCATTTCTAGAGGAATTCCATTACTTTCAGTTTCACTATGAATGCACTACAACAATTTGCCACTGTGCAGCGCTGCTTATAGTTTGGATATTTGATACGACTGAAAATGAAAGCAATTCTGCCAGAATGACTGGAAACTGAGGCATAAGGAAGAAAACATGATACCGCTTGCACTGTCTGGCACAGAAAGCTTCGTCTGTCCTTAGTGGTCTAAGAAAGAAAATAGAGGAAAGTATGCATATTGAAACACAGATTCACAACATCATCAGGTCAGCCATGCCCACATGCAGCAAGGAAGGAACAGGCACAAATGGTACGCATCAGAATGTGCTGTGTTGCAACAACTCAGCATTCCATCAGGAGCGCAGACAGGGAACACACGGACTACAGGCTGGCAGCACCAGCCAGGGTGACAGAGGGGCACACACCACAGCCAGAAAACACACGGACTACAGGCAGGCAGCACCAGCCAGGGTGACAGAGGGGCACACACTACAGCCTGAGAACACACGGACTATAGGCAGGCAGCACCAGCCAGGGTGACAGAGGGGCACACACCACAGCCAGAGAACACACGGACTACAGGCAGGCAGCACCAGCCAGGGTGACAGAGGTGCACACACCACAGCCAGAGAACACACGGACTACAGGCAGGCAGCACCAGCCAGGGTGACAGAGGGGCACACACCACAGCCAGAGAACACACGGACTACAGGCAGGCAGCACCAGCCAGGGTGACAGAGGGGCACACACCACAGCCAGAGAACACACGGACTACAGGCTGGCAGCACCAGCCAGGGTGACAGAGGGGCACACACCACAGCCAGAGAACACACGGACTACAGGCAGGCAGCACCAGCCAGGGTGACAGAGGGGCACACACCACAGCCAGAGAACACACGGACTACAGGCAGGCAGCACCAGCCAGGGTGACAGAGGACACACCACAGCCAGCCACTTCTCAATGAACAGCAGCATGACAAGGGGTCAATGCCACAACTGTGAAACAGCAGACATGCAATTTTGACTGCACTTGCTGCTTGCAAGCCACAGGGACTGTGCATTCAGTCTGCATTTAGTGCGCATTCAGAGTGCATTCAGTCTGCATTTAGTGCGCATTCAGAGTGCATTCAGTCTGCATTTAGTGCGCATTCAGAGTGCATTCAGTCTGCATTCAGTCTGCATTTAGTGCGCATTCAGAGCGCATTCAGTCTGCATTTAGTGCGCATTCAGAGTGCATTCAGTCTGCATTCAGTGCGCATTCAGAGTGCATTCAGTCTGCATTCAGTCTGCATTTAGTGCGCATTCAGAGTGCATTCAGTCTGCATTTAGTGCGCATTCAGAGTGCATTCAGTCTGCATTTAGTGTGCATTCAGAGTGCATTCAGTCTGCATTCAGTCTGCATTTAGTGCGCATTCAGAGTGCATTCAGTCTGCATTTAGTGCGCATTCAGTCTGCATTCAGTCTGCATTTAGTGCGCATTCAGAGTGCATTCAGTCTGCATTTAGTGCGCATTCAGAGTGCATTCAGTGTGCATTCAGTGCACAGTTAGTGTGTATTCAGTGTGCATTCAGAGTGCATTCAGTCTGCATTTAGTGCACATTCAGAGTGCATTCAGTCTGCATTTAGTGTGCATTCAGAGTGCATTCAGTGTGCATTCAGTGCATATTTAGTGTGCATTCAGTGGGCATTCAGTGCACATTTAGTGTGCATTCAGAGTGCATTCAGTCTGCATTTAGTGCGCATTCAGAGTGCATTCAGTCTGCATTTAGTGTGCATTCTGTTTCAGAGTGCATTCAGTCTGCATTCAGTCTGCATTTAGTGCGCATTCAGAGTGCATTCAGTGCACATTTAGTGTGCATTCAGTCTGCATTTAGTGCACATTCAGAGTGCATTCAGTGTGCATTCAGTGCACATTTAGTGTGCATTCAGTCTGCATTTAGTGCGCATTCAGAGTGCATTCAGTGTGCATTCAGTGCACATTTAGTGTGCATTCAGTCTGCATTTAGTGCACATTCAGAGTGCATTCAGTGTGCATTCAGTGCACATTTAGTGTGCATTCAGAGTGCATTCAGTGTGCATTCAGTGCGCATTTAGTGTGCATTCAGTGGGCATTCAGTTCGCATTCAGTGCGCATACAGTGGGCATTCAGTTCGCATTCAGTGCACATTCAGTGTGCATTCAGTGTGCATTCAGTGCACATTTAGTGTGCATTCAGAGTGCATTCAGTGTGCATTCAGTGCGCATTTAGTGTGCATTCAGTGGGCATTCAGTTCGCATTCAGTGCGCATTCAGTGCGCATTCAGTATGCATTCAGTGAGGAGTGGTACCTCTCCAAATTTTGACTCAGCTTTGGTAAAATTTACTCTCTTTCCAAATTGGAGTCACAAACAAAGTATATTCTGCCAGAAATGTGTTCAAAAGTACCACCCAAAACTGTTCAAGTTTCATTTCTTCTTCAGTATGAAGTTTGGGAGTAGGTTTGACAATAAATTGTTGTAGTTGAAGTGGCTGACTTTTGTGCTGCACAGGCTTTACCGTGCTGTGGTACACACAGTGATGCTGGCTTGCACAGGAGTAGAGGTGACAGAACTCTTACCTCACAGACACACACACACACACACACACACACTCTCATACATACACACACACACACTCTCATACATACACACACACACACACACACACACACACACACACACACACACACTCATACATACACACACACACACACACACACACACACACACACAGACATACATGCTCGCACACACACACACACACACACACACACACACACACACACATAGACACACACACATATGCACATACAGACTTACACACACACTCACACACACACACACATACACACACACACACATACACACACACACACACACACATAGACATACAGACATACACACGCGCACACGCACACAGACACATACAGACATACACACGCGCACACGCACACAGACACACACACACACACACACACACACTTTCAGACACTTGCAAGGAGGATGGTTATAGCTCATGCAATACAATATTTCAGAATTCAAATTTCAAAGATTTTGACAACAAAAACTGATGATGGAGATAAAGACAGGAAAGGTTGCTTCATGTCGGGCATGCTGCAGGCAATACTTTTTTCTTACATCAATTTCAAACATAAGTTGAATTACCAAAAGTATGTGAAGTGCACCACATCAAAGTTTCATAAAGAAAAAACAGTGAAAACATCAATACGGGGAAAGTTTGGTTGGGTTTGGGTAGAATTGTTTAGAGTGAGAAACTGGATGCATGCTGGTGTTGTTACAAATTAGTTGTGGCCAGACAAAGGAGAAGACAAGACAGGCTGGTGGCAGACAGGGGGGACATGGACACCAGCAGGAATGGCTGCACAGCACCTGCAGACAGATCCCTTCAGCAGACAGACTCACCTCAGCAGGCGGAATGGGCGCAGGACGATGATGTAGTAGAAACTGTCCGCAAACAGCTCCCCCAACACTCCAACCACACTGACCAACGTCACCAGGAAGTCAAACCTGAATGACATCACACACCAGTTGCATGCCAGTGTTGAATTAAATAAACAAATACATTTTCTAGAACTGTTCACCAAGATCCAAGCCATTGACCAATCAGAACAGTTTGCAACAAGTCGTGTGCCCTCTCTACGCCAATGTAAGCAGGACAAACCTGAGGGTTGAGGTGTTTCACAAAGCACATGCTTTTGCATAGATTTCCCGAGAAATGCCAAAATTTGTTTCCCAAGGGGCAAACATTTTCAACTTCTGGAGGAAGGGAAAGACCTCATATCTGAAGGGAAGGAAGTCTGCAAATCAATGCGGACTTCTGTAAGGCAGACAAGGACAGAGATCAGGCCCTCAAACTAACCATTGGTCACAGTGACATCCTCTTCTCTCAGTCTGTTAGAAATTTAGGCGTCATGTTTGACGATGATCTGTCAATGAGATCTCATGTCAACAAAGTCTGTCGGTTAGCATATTACGAGCTAAGAAAAATTAGTACCATTCGTCATTATCTTTCTCAGCAGGCCACCAAAACGCTCATCACATCACTTGTCCTGTCTCGTCTCGACTATGGAAACTCTCTTCTTGCTGGCATTTCTGACACTCTGCTTAACAAACTCCAGAAAGTTCAGAATTGTGCTGCTAGGCTATTTTTTCGATGTCCCAGGCATACCAATGTCTCTCCACTCCTACATACACTTCACTGGCTCCCCATCTCTCAAAGGATAGATTATAAACTTGCTACTTTGTGCTTCAAGGCCATCAACAACACCGCACCACACAATCTTACAGAAATTTTTGCAGTCTACACGCCCTCCAGATCTCTACGCTCAGCTGCTGACTCTAGAATGCTCAAGGTCCCCTGCCGTAATAAGAAAGCTCAAGGACAGCGTGCCTTCTCCTATATCGAACCTGTACCATGGAATAGTCTCCCTCTCTCAGTCCGTTATTCTGACACTATGCCTCAGTTCAAAAGTGCTCTAAAGACCCATCTCTTCCAATCCGCCTTTCCCGCTGAGCTGCTTTGCCTTACTTGACCTGGCCTGCAAAAGCTGTGTATATTGTATAGTTTGTTTTATTTGTTCTATTGGATCTTAGTTTTTGTTGTTGTTGTTGTTGTTGTTTATGTGTGTTGTGTGTGAGTTTTTGTGCGAATGTGGTGTTGAGTGGTTGTGTGATTCTTTGGATTGTAAACGCCATGAGCTTGCCTGTCAAGGGAAGGTATGTGCATATGAATAAACTATTATTATTATTATTATTATTATTATTATTATTATTATTATTATTATTATTATTATTATTATTATTATTATTAACAGAAACTACAAGTCACAACCTATCAAGGAGGACCCCGTCAGCCCCACGTGCCAGCTACAGAGGCAGGGTGGTCAGTGTGACCTGTGGAGGAATGTCTGGGTTCTCACAACTTTCAGGCAGCCAGAGGTCAGGTGCTTAAGATTCCATCTCAGAACACATTGACATACAGTACACCAGCACAGGTGGCATACACATCAAACATCACAGAATGGATGGATGGATGGATGGATTTATGGATGGATGGATGGATGGATGGACGGAAAGATGGATGGATGGATGGATGGATGGATGATGGATTGATGAATGGATGAATGGATGGATGGAAGGATGGATGGATAGATGGATGGATGGACAGACGCACAGATGGAGGGAGGGAAGGATGGACGGATGGACAGATGGATGGATGTACAGACGTTGTAAGGCTAATGACCATCTAATTTGCTGGTGTTGGTTGGAGTACACGCCTACTCACACGTCCCAACCAGAGGTGAAGTACTCCACAGGTCCTTTTCCCAGGATCTTCAGCGTGGCCTCCACCGAGTAGACTGCAATGGAAATTTGTCATTGGTTTCCCTTCTCAGTGGAGAGGCAGGCCTCAGTGGAGAGGCAGGCCTCAATGGAGAGGCAGGCCTCAATGGAGAGGCAGGCCTCAGTGGAGAGGCAGCCCTCAGTGGAGAGGTAGCCCTCAGCTGAGAGGCAGGCCTCAGTGGAGAGGCAAGCCTCAGTGGAGAGGTAGCCCTCAGCTGAGAGGCAGGCCTCAGTGGAGAGGCAAGCCTCAGTGGAGAGGTAGCCCTCAGCTGAGAGGCAGGCCTCAGCAGAGAGGCAGGCCTCAGTGGAGAGGTAGCCCTCAGCTGAGAGGCAGGCCTCAGTGGAGAGGCAGGCCTCAGTGGAGAGGCAGGCCTCAGTGGAGAGGCAGGCCTCAGTGGAGAGGCAGGCCTCAGTGGAGAGGCAGCCCTCAGTGGAGAGGTAGCCCTCAGCTGAGAGGCAGGCCTCAGTGGAGAGGCAGGCCTCAGTGGAGAGGTAGCCCTCAGCTGAGAGGCAGGCCTCAGTGGAGAGGCAAGCCTCAGTGGAGAGGTAGCCCTCAGCTGAGAGGCAGGCCTCAGTGGAGAGGTAGCCCTCAGCTGAGAGGCAGGCCTCAGTGGAGAGGCAGGCCTCAGTGGAGAGGCAGGCCTCAATGGAGAGGCAGGCCTCAGTGGAGAGGCAGCCCTCAGTGGAGAGGTAGCCCTCAGCTGAGAGGCAGGCCTCAGTGGAGAGGTAGCCCTCAGTGGAGAGGCAGCCCTCAGCTGAGAGGCAGGCCTCAGTGGAGAGGTAGCCCTCAGCTGAGAGGCAGGCCTCAGTGGAGAGGTAGCCCTCAGCTGAGAGGCAGGCCTCAGTGGAGAGGCAGGCCTCAGTGGAGAGGCAGGCCTCAGTGGAGAGGCAGCCCTCAGTGGAGAGGTAGCCCTCAGCTGAGAGGCAGGCCTCAGTGGAGAGGTAGCCCTCAGCTGAGAGGCAACCCTCAGTGGAGAGACAAGCCTCAATGGAGAGGCAGGCCTCAGTGGAGAGGCAGGCCTCAGTGGAGAGGCAGGCCTCAGTGGAGAGGCAGGCCTCAGTGGAGAGGCAGGCCTCAATGGAGAGGCAGGCCTCAGTGGAGAGGCAGGCCTCAGTGGAGAGGCAGGCCTCAATGGAGAGGCAGGCCTCAGTGGAGAGGCAGGCCTCAGTGGAGAGGCAGGCCTCAGTGGAGAG
>JAWQFJ010015442.1:67500-84533 GCA_034096865.1 Theodoxus fluviatilis
ACATAGATCCAGCCACTACACCCAGTTCTCACATAACTGCCTATAGATCCAGCCACTACACCCAGTTCTCACATAACTGCCTATAGATCCAGCCACTACACCAGTTCTCACATAACTGCCTATAGATCCAGCCACTACACCCAGTTCTCACATAACTGCCTATAGATCCAGCCACTACACCCAGTTCTCACGTAACTGCCTATAGATCCAGCCACTACACCCAGTTCTCACATAACTGCCTATAGATCCAGCCACTACACCCAGTTCTCACATATCTGCCTATAGATCCAGCCACTACACCCAGTTCTCACATAACTGCCTATAGATCCAGCCACTACACCCAGTTCTCACATAACTGCCTATAGATCCAGCCACTACACCCAGTTCTCACGTAACTGCCTATAGATCCAGCCACTACACCCAGTTCTCACATAACTGCCTATAGATCGCCACTACACCCAGTTCTCACATAACTGCCTATAGATCCAGCCACTACACCCAGTTCTCACATATCTGCCTATAGATCCAGCCACTACACCCAGTTCTCACGTAACTGCCTATAGATCCAGCCACTACACCCAGTTCTCACGTAACTGCCTATAGATCCAGCCACTACACCCAGTTCTCACATAACTGCCTATAGATCCAGCCACTACACCCAGTTCTCACATAACTGCCTATAGATCCAGCCACTACACCCAGTTCTCACATAACTGCCTATAGATCCAGCCACTACACCCAGTTCTCACATAACTGCCTATAGATCCAGCCACTACACCCAGTTCTCACATAACTGCCTATAGATCCAGCCACTACACCCAGTTCTCACATAACTGCCTATAGATCCAGCCACTACACCCAGTTCTCACATAACTGCCTATAGATCCAGCCACTACACCCAGTTCTCACGTAACTGCCTATAGATCCAGCCACTACACCCAGTTCTCACATAACTGCCTATAGATCCAGCCACTACACCCAGTTCTCACGTAACTGCCTATAGATCCAGCCACTACACCCAGTTCTCACATAACTGCCTATAGATCAAGCCACTACTCCCAGTTCTCACGTAACTGCCTATAGATCCAGCCACTACACCCAGTTCTCACGTAACTGCCTATAGATCAAGCCACTACACCCAGTTCTCACATAACTGCCTATAGATCCAGCCACTACACCCAGTTCTCACATAACTGCCTATAGATCCAGCCACTACACCCAGTTCTCACATAACTGCCTATACATCAAGCCACTACACCCAGTTTTCACAGTTCCAATGGTATCAGTCAGTGCCTTAAACTGTTGGCAACTGTACGAGGTTCCATAACTCGGATTAAAATAAGTTGTGTCATATTAAAAGTGGCTCATCACCGCTCCCCCATTGCTGGCTTCCTTGACACACGGCCTGCAGCCAGAGCGGGACTGCTGCCTACCTGCCACTTCAGGGCACTAGCGTTGTGGACATCAAAGAACTCCTCCAAACTCAGGCCGCCAGTCTTGGACAGGTTCAGCCACTTGAACATCAGGTAGTAGTCACGGCGCCCTGCAAGGAATACCAAGCACAGTTCTACGTAGTGAACAGCAGTCACTTCTACGTCCACAGCAAGAAAGGTGACAGAAAAACCCTCTTCTGTATTGAAAAACTTTAAGCTATTGAAATAGTGTGTAAGAAAACCAGCACAGACCAAGAAAAATGATCAAAACCTGAAACATACATAGCTTATTAAGGAGTGTTGGTCAGGGTGAAACAATGTTTAACAAGAAGGGCAAAGCCCACACGACTCACATGCTTGACCTTGACCTTTACATGACCTTGACCTTTACATGACCTTGACCTTCAGGTGACCTTCAAGGTCAAGGTCAAACAACTAAACCTACCAATGACATCATACACTAAGAAATGCTTTACACATTTTTCCTACCAAAATACATGTGACCTTGACCCAAGGTCAAGGTCATCCAAGGTCATGCAACACAAAGCTGTTAATTCAAGACATAGGAAGCACAATGGTGCTTATTGGCACTTTCTACCATGAGATATGGTCACTTTTAGTGGTTCACTACCCCATTTTGGTCACATTTCATAAGGGTCAAAGTGACCTTGACCTTGATGATATGTGACCAAATGTGTCTCATGATGAAAGTATAACATGTGTACTACAATGTTATGAAGTTTGGAAGAGTTATCTTCCATAGTTCAGGGTCAAGGTCACTTCAAAATATGTATACAATCCAACTTTAAAGAGTTCCTGTGACCTTGACCTTGAAGCAAGGTCAAGTCACTGTGTATGTTTTTGTACGCCTTGTCATCCTACACTATCATGCCAAATTGGGTGTTGATAGACTTAATAGTCTCCGAGAAAAATCCAACGTTAAAGTTTTTTACGGATTAAAGGACGCCCGGACGCCCGGTCTGCCCGGACGGACGCCTGGACGCCCGGACGGACAACACAGGTGACCTATTATGAAAGTATAACATGTGTACTACAGTGTTATGAAGTTTGGAAAAGTTATCTTTCATAGTTCAGGGTCAAGGTCACTTCAAAATATGTATACAATCCAACTTTAAAGAGCTCCTGTGACCTTGACCTTGAAGCAAGGTCAATCAAACTGGTATCAAAAGATAGGGATTACTTTGCCCTATACACCACATATAGGTCAGGTATCCAATCTCAAAAACTTCAGAGAAAATTGGGAAAATGTGAAAAATGGCTGTTTTTTTAACAACATTTATGGCCTCTGCGACCTTGACCTTGAAGCAAGGTGAAGTCACTATGTATGTTTTTTGACGCATTGTCATCATACACCATCATGCCAAATTGTGTGTTGATAGACTTAATAGTCTTAGAGAAAAATCCAACGTTAGTTTTTCACGGACGCACGGACGGACGACACGGGTGAGTACATAGACTCACTTTTGCTTCGCATGTGAGTCAAAAACCAGTGGGTACCCCTTACTCCCCTACCCCCTACACCTCACCCCCTACCCCTCACCCCCTACCCCTCACCCCCTACTCTCCTACCCCTCACTCCCCTACCCCTCACCCCCAACTCTCCTACCCCCCACTTACCTACTCTCCCACCCCCCACTCCCCTACCCCCACTCCCCTACCCCTCACCCCCTACTCTCCTACCCCCCACTCCCCTACCCCTCACCCCCTACTCTCCTACCCTTCACCCCCTACTCCTCTACCGCCTACTCTTCTACCCCTCACCCCCACCCCCCTCTCCTCTGCCCCTCACCCCCTACTCTCCAACCCCTCACCCCCTGCTCTCTTACCCCCTACTCTCCTACCCCTACTCCCCTACCCCTCAACCCCTACTCCCCTACCCCTCACCCCCTACTCTCCTACCTCCTACTCTCCTACCCCCTACTCTCCTACCCCCTATTCCCCTACCCCTCAACCCCTACTCCTCACCCCCCCCCCCACTCCCCTACCCCTCACCCCCTACTCCCCTACACCTCACCCTAAAAAACAACTTGTAATTTCCAACAAGAAACACCATTCAATTCTATGGCACTGAGCAGGTAATGCCAAAGTTTAACCATGGCTGGCTTGACACTTTGGTCTGCCTCCAAGACCAGTGTACTGTTGACCCTTCCCTATGGAGAATTGTTATCAAGAACAGGCTTCATGACAATTCTCCATCCACCAAACATCAGTTTAATAGCACACATCTGTTTTCATGCAAGACTTCCAACACAAAGCACTACTCACTCCTGCCTGGAGCAAAAAACTTCATCATTCCACAGAAATGCCTCGCACTCAGCTTGTCAGCAGACTGTGGAAAGAAAACAATGATGCATAAGTGTTATGTGAAACACCAAGTTGAGAGAGAGAGAGAGAGAGAGAGAGAGAGAGAGAGAGAGAGAGAGAGAGAGAGAGAGAGAGAGAGAGAGAGAGAGAGAGAGGGGGGGGGGCAATGACAGAGAAAGAGGGCAATGACAGAGAGAGAGGGCAATGACAGGCAATGACAGGCAATGACAGGCAATGACAGAGAAAGAGGGCAAAGACAGAGAGAGGGCAATGACAGAGAGAGAGGGCAATGACAGAGAGAGAGGGCAATGACAGAGAGAGGGCAATGACAGAGAGAGAGGGCAATGACAGAGAGAGAGGGCAATGACAGAGAGAGAGGGCAATGACAGAAAGAGGGCAATGACAGAGAGGGCAATGACAGAGAGAGAGGGCAATGACAGAGAGAGAGAGGGCAATGACAGGCAATGACAGGCAATGACAGGCAATGACAGAGAGAGAGGGCAATGACAGAGAGAGAGGGCAATGACAGAGAGAGAGGGCAATGACAGAGAGAGAGGGCAATGACAGGCAATGACAGGCAATGACAGAGAGAGAGGGCAATGACAGAGAGAGAGGGCAATGACAGAGAGAGAGGGCAATGACAGAGAGAGAGAGGGCAATGACAGAGAGAGGGCAATGACAGAGAGAGGGCAATGACAGAGAGAGAGAGAGGGCAATGACAGGCAATGACAGAGAGAGAGGGCAATGACAGACAGAGAGAGAGGGCAATGACAGGCAATGACAGAGAGAGAGGGCAATGACAGGCAATGACAGGCAATGACAGAGAGAGAGGGCAATGACAGAGAGAGAGAGAGGGCAATGACAGGCAATGACAGAGAGAGAGGGCAATGACAGGCAATGACAGGCAATGACAGAGAGAGAGGGCAATGACAGAGAGAGAGGGCAATGACAGAGAGAGGGCAATGACAGAGAGAGAGGGCAATGACAGGCAATGACAGGTAATGACAGAGAGAGAGAGAGGGCAATGACAGGCAATGACAGAGAGAGAGGGCAATGACAGAGAGAGAGAGAGGGCAATGACAGGCAATGACAGAGAGAGAGGGCAATGACAGGCAATGACAGGCAATGACAGAGAGAGAGGGCAATGACAGAGAGAGAGGGCAATGACAGAGAGAGAGAGGGCAATGACAGAGAGAGAGGGCAATGACAGGCAATGACAGAGAGAGGGCAATGACAGAGAGAGAGGGCAATGACAGAGAGAGAGAGAGGGCAATGACAGAGAGAGAGAGGGCAATGACAGACAATGACAGAGAGAGAGGGCAATGACAGAGAGAGAGGGCAATGACAGAGAGAGAGGGCAATGACAGAGAGAGAGCATGACAAGAGAGCAATGACAGAGAGAGAGCGCAATGACAGAGAGAGATGAGGCAATGACAGAGAGAGAGGGCAATGACAGAGAGAGAGGGCAATGACAGAGAGAGGGCAATGACAGGCAATGACAGAGAGAGAGGGCAATGACAGGCAATGACAGAGAGAGAGGGCAATGACAGAGAGAGAGGGCAATGACAGAGAGAGGCAAGACAGGCAATGACAGAGAGAGAGGGCAATGACAGGCAATGACAGAGAGAGAGGGCAATGACAGGCAATGACAGAGAGAGAGGGCAATGACAGAGAGAGAGGGCAATGACAGAGAGAGGGCAATGACAGGCAATGACAGAGAGAGAGGGCAATGACAGAGAGAGAGAGGGCAATGACAGAGAGAGGGCAATGACAGGCAATGACAGGCAATGACAGAGAGAGAGGGCAATGACAGACAGAGAGCAATGACAGGCAATGACAGAGAGAGGGGACAATGAAAGAGAGAGAGCAATGACAGGCAATGACAGGCAATGACAGAGAGAGAGGGCAATGAAAGAGAGAGAGTAATGACAGGCAATGACAGAGAGAGGGGACAATGACAGCGAGAGAGGGCAATGACAGGCAATGACAGGCAATGACAGAGAGAGAGGGGGCAATGACAGCGAGAGAGGGCAATGACAGGCAATGACAGGCAATGACAGAGAGAGAGGGGGCAATGACAGAGGAGAGACTGCAGCAACGCTCCAGTCAAGTGTGGGATGAAGAGGCAAGGAGCATGCAAACGACATACATGCTTGGTGACCAGTAGGCGGAAGGCATGGCGACATGCCTCGCGCTTGTGGAAGAAGAGAGACCGCAGCTTCTTCTTCTCCAGGTTGGAGAAGGTGTCGTACACCACGGCCAGCAGCTGTCAACACAAGGACACACGCCGGGCAGTGCAGGGCGTTCTGGGCTTGCACCACCGCTGCCTACAGCCAACCAGCCACCGCAGCTCACCCCATGCACTTCCACTTGGAAAGCAAGCATGACAAAATAAAGGGGTTCCCTTTCCTTCACATATTAACATTTACATGGTAATTTTTTTCCAATTATTCAGGAAAATAAACAAGACGACAAAAAGAAGAAGAAAATGTGCAGGTGTAATGAAGAAAAGACTGAAAACACTGAGCTGTTATGAACAAACAACAGTTACAGAGACATTCAAGTACTTATCTAAGTTTCACCAGTTCAGGCATCATGGGAAAAATGTGTCAAACTTGCCTTTGTTTACCTCCTGATACAGTTATCTCAGAATACAGAAATAGTTTCTCCAAGCAAATACATGTACTTATGTTGTGAATTTATACAAGATAGCATGGTGACAGCTGGCTGTGGAAGGAGAGTCGTACCAGGTTCATCATGAAGTACAGCTCCAGGGAGAGGTAGACAATGAAGAAGAGAGAGTACCATCGCGACACCCGATAGGCCGGCATCATCACATCAGGAAAACTACAACACAACAAACACATTGGAGCTCTTTAGCAAAAGTGAAGAGAAATCTTAGTGAATCACTGAGATGAAAACATTATAGATTTGAAACAGGACAACATGTGGCCAGTCACTTTACACTCAGGCAGTACCAATCAAGGCATTCTCGCCCCACAGGACAATCCAAACATCTAGCAGCTTTATGTTATCAAAGACAGGATGTTGAGTCTACAGTATGTTCCACCAAACACAGCCGTTGCCAAATCAATCCACTAGACTGAGAAATAATCTGTTTGGCAATAGCTTTAATGCTGAGAGAGAGAGAGAGAGAGAGAGAGAGAGAGAGAGAGAGAGAGAGAAAGAGAAAGAGAAAGAGAGAGAGAGAGAGAGAGAGAGAGAGAGAGAGAGAGAGAGAGAGAGAGAGAGAGAGAGAGAGAGAGAGAGAGAGAGAGAGAGAGAGAGAGAGAGAGAGAGAGAGAGAGAGAGAGAGAGAGAGAGAGAGATTGAACCGCAGGAATCCGCCGGCGGCGGTTCGGCACCACGTGACTGGAGGTCCGCCGTCACGTGACTGGCGAATCGACAGCATTCGTGGCAATCGAGCGCTTTCGGCTGATCAACATGGCGGCACAAGGGTGTTGTTTGCAAGAGCTACTAGACAGTGGTAGCGATGATGAGGATATGTGTTGTCTTCTTGGTTTATGGTGAGGTTTGAGATTTTTGTGTAAATTGAAAATGTCCATTACCACTACCTATGCCCTGATAAGTGACTCCTGAGCCTAGCGCAGTCAAAGACCCTATATACACTAAGACCACGCACTCGAGCGATTTTCCATTACGCAAAGGGAGGTCAGAATGTAGAGTTACGTCCCTTTGCGAGAGAATTTTCAATTCGAACTTAATACAGGATTTCTCACCGTCAACCACACATCATGCACAATATAAAGAAAACAAGAAGGGCAAAGCCCATACGACTCACATGCTTGACCTTGACCTTTACATGACATTGACCTTTACATGACCTTGACCTTCAGGTGACCCTTAAGGTCAAGGTCAAACGACTAAACCTAGCAATGACATCATACACTAAGAACTGCTTTACACATTTTTCCTACCAAAATACATGTGACCTTTAGTGGTTCACTACCCCATTTTGGTCACATTTCATAAGGGTCAAAGTGACCTTGATCTTGATGATATGTGACCAAATTTGTCTCATGATGAAAGTATAACATGTGTACTACAATGTTATGAAGTTTGGAAGAGTTATCTTCCATAGTTCAGGGTCAAGGTCAATTCAAAATATGTATACAATCCAACTTTAAAGAGTTCCTGTGACCTTGACCCTGAAGCAAGGTCAAGTCACTGTGTATGTTTTTGTACGCCTTGTCATCCTACACTATCATGCCAAATTGGGTGTTGATAGACTTAATAGTCTCCGAGAAAATTCCAACGTTAAAGTTTTTTACGGATTAAAGGAGGCCCGGACGCCCGGTCTGCCCGGACGGACGCCTGGACGCCCGGACGGACAACACAGGTGACCTATTATGAAAGTATAACATGTGTACTACAGTGTTATGAAGTTTGGAAAAGTTATCTTTCATAGTTCAGGGTCAAGGTCACTTCAAAATATTATATAATCCAACTTTAAAGAGCTCCTGTGACCTTGACCTTGAAGCAAGGTCAATCAAACTGGTATCAACAGATAGGGATTACTTTGCCCTATACACCATATATAGGTCAGGTATCCAATCTCAAAAACTTCAGAGAAAATTGGGAAAATGTGAAAAATGGCAGTTTTTTTTACAACATTTATGGCCTCTGCGACCTTGACCTTAAAGCAAGGTCAAGTCACTATGTATGTTTTTTGACGCGTTGTCATTATACACCATCATGCCAAATTGGGTGTTGATATACTTAATAGAGAAAGATCCAATGTTCAAGTTTTTCACGGACGCACGGACGCACGGACGGACGACACGGGTGAGTACATAGACTCACTTTTGCTTCGCATGTGTCAAACAAGAAGGGCAAAGCCCATACGACTCACATGCTTGACCTTGACCTTTATATGACCTTGACCTTCAGGTGACCTTCAAGGTCAAGGTCAAACAACTAAACCTACCAATGACATCATACACAAAGAAATGCTTTACACATTTTTCCTACCAAAATACATGTGACCTTGACCCAAGGTCAAGGTCATCCAAGGTCATGCAACACAAAGCTGTTAATTCAAGACATAGGAAGCACAATGGTGCTTATTGGCACTTTCTACCATGAGATATAGTCACTTTTAGTGGTTCACTACCCCATTTTGGTCACATTTCATAAGGGACAAAATGACCTTGACCTTGATGATATGTGACCAAATGTGTCTCATGATGAAAGTATAACATGTGCCCCACATAATTATTAAGTTTGAAACAGTTATCTTCCATAGTTCAGGGTCAAGGTCACTTCAAAATATGTATACAATCCAACTTTGAAGAGCTCCTGTGACCTTGACCTTGAAGCAAGGTCAACCAAACTGGTATCAAAAGATAGGGCTTGCTTTGACCTATATACCACTTGTAGCTAAGGTCGCCATTCTCAATAACGTGGGAGAAAATTGGGAAAATGTGAAAAATGACTGTTTTTGAGACCACATTTATGGCTCCTGTGACCTTGACCTTGAAGCAAGGTCAAGTCACTATGTATGTTTTTTGAGGCCTTGTCATCATACACCATCATGCCACATTTGGTGTTGATAGACTTAATAGTCTCCGAGAAAAATCCAACGTTTAAGTTTTTTACGGACGCCCGGACGGACGACACGGCTCAGTACATAGACTCACTTTTGCTTCGCATGTGAGTCAAAAATCAAAGTGTCACTCTCCCATGTTCACCCAAATGAATGACTAAATGATTAGTTGCTTTTTGTATACATCAATATTTTCATCACTGCAATAATAACAACTGTGGCAAGTCATGACAACAATGACACACGGTGATGGAAAAATGGCTTCAATGTGCTTCTGCACAACAGGCACTGACAACTGCTTGCTGGGACAGCTGCTTGCTGGGACAACTGCTTGCTGGGACAACTGCTTGCTGGGACAACTGCTTGCTGGGACAACTGCTTGCTGGGACAACTGCTTGCTGGGACAACTGCTTGCTGGGACAACTGCTTGCTGGGACAACTGCTTGCTGGGACAACTGCTTGCTGGGACAACTGCTTGCTGGGACAACTGCTTGCTGGGACAACTGCTTGCTGGGACAACTGCTTGCTGGGACAACTGCTTGCTGGGACAGCTGCTTGCTGGGACAACTGCTTGCTGGGACAACTGCTTGTTGTGACAGCTGCTTGTTGGGACAAATGCTTGTTGGGCCAACTGCTTGTTGGGACAGCTTCTTGTAGGGACAGCTGCTTGTTGGGACATCTGCTTGTTGGGACATCTGCTTGTTGGGACATCTGCTTGTAGGGACATCTGCTTGTAGGGACAGCTGCTTGTTGGGACATCTGCTTGTTGGGACATCTGCTTGTTGGGACAGCTGCTTGTTGGGACATCTGCTTGTTGGGACAACTGCTTGTTGGGACAACTGTGGTGACACATCTAACTCACTTGGCAGTGGTGAGCAGGACGAAGAGGCTGATGAAACAAGTCTGGATGTCCTTGAAGTACTGGAAGTAGACAGGTCAAAAAATGGGAAAATTTGTGAAAAGGTGTCAGAGCTAAAACCTGTTTATGTGTCTAAAAATGTGAGTGTTGGATGACAGATGGAGATGAGAGTGTTGGATGACAGATGGAGATGAGAGTGTTGGATGACAGATGGAGATGAGAGTGTTGGATGACAGATAGAGATGAGAGTGTTGGATGACAGATGGAGATGAGAGTGTTGGATGACAGATGGAGATGTGAGTGTTGGATGACAGATGGAGATGTGAGTGTTGGATGACAGATGGAGATGTGAGTGTTGGATGGACAGATGGAGATGTGAGTGTAGGATGGACAGATGGAGATGTGAGTGTTGCATGGACAGATGGAGATGTGAGTGTAGGATGGACAGATGGAGATGTGAGTGTAGGATGGACAGATGGAGATGTGAGTGTTGGATGGACAGATGGAGATGTGAGTGTTGGATGACAGATGGAGATGAGAGTGTTGGATGACAGATGGAGATGAGAGTGTTGGATGACAGATGGAGATGAGAGTGTTGGATGACAGATGGAGATGGAAGTGTTGGATGACAGATGGAGATGTGAGTGTTGGATGACAGATGGAGATGAGAGTGTTGGATGACAGATGGAGATGGAAGTGTAGGATGACAGATGGAGATGAGAGTGTTGGATGGACAGGTGGAGATGAGAGTGTTGGATGACAGATGGAGATGAGAGTGTTGGATGACAGATGGAGATGAGAGTGTTGGATGACAGATGGAGATGAGAGTGTTGGATGGACAGGTGGAGATGAGAGTGTTGGATGACAGATGGAGATGAGAGTGTTGGATGACAGATGGAGATGAGAGTGTTGGATGACAGATGGAGATGAGAGTGTTGGATGACAGATGGAGATGGAAGTGTTGGATGACAGATGGAGATGAGAGTGTTGGATGACAGATGGAGATGAGAGTGTTGGATGACAGATGGAGATGTGAGTGTTGGATGACAGATGGAGATGGAAGTGTTGGATGACAGATGGAGATGAGAGTGTTGGATGACAGATGGAGATGGAAGTGTTGGATGACAGATGGAGATGAGAGTGTTGGATGACAGATGGAGATGAGAGTGTTGGATGACAGATGGAGATGGAAGTGTAGGATGGACAGATGGAGATGGAAGTGTAGGATGGACAGATGGAGATGTGAGTGTTGGATGACAGATGGAGATGAGAGTGTTGGATGACAGATGGAGATGAGAGTGTTGGATGACAGATGGAGATGAGAGTGTTGGATGACAGATGGAGATGAGAGTGTTGGATGACAGATGGAGATGAGAGTGTTGGATGACAGATGGAGATGGAAGTGTTGGATGACAGATGGAGATGAGAGTGTTGGATGACAGATGGAGATGAGAGTGTTGGATGACAGATGGAGATGAGAGTGTTGGATGACAGATGGAGATGAGAGTGTTGGATGACAGATGGAGATGAGAGTGTTGGATGACAGATGGAGATGGAAGTGTTGGATGACAGATGGAGATGAGAGTGTTGGATGACAGATGGAGATGTGAGTGTTGGATGACAGATGGAGATGTGAGTGTTGGATGACAGATGGAGATGGAAGTGTAGGATGGACAGATGGAGATGGAAGTGTAGGATGGACAGATGGAGATGTGAGTGTAGGATGGACAGATGAAAGCATAGGATGAACAGATAGAATTGAAGAAATTTAAACTAATTTCTATTTTTTCCTGACATACTTACCAGTAGACAACCAGGGATATATGACCTTTTGACCTCGAAAAAAGAATTTGCATAATTCTTACCCACACGTGGCTGTCTGCATCGGCCAATCCGATTGCTTGAGACATAAGCAGCAAGGCCGTGTGCAAAGGGAGGTAACTCCCAATGCCACGTGACCGCCATGTCTTATAAAAGCAACAGACAGACACGGGTCGCCCTCTTTGACACTGCTGAGCTAACCCGAGCAAATGCACAAATGGGAGGTGGGTGGGACAGTAAGTTGTCTACTGGTAAGTATGTCAGGAAAACATAGAAATTAGTTTAAATTTCTTCAAGTTTTCACTCCATACTGACCAGTAGACAACCAGGGATATGATTGCCCAGCAACGGGTGGTGGGTTGTGCATGAATACCTGACCAAACAGTAAACCACTCACCATCAAACACGAAGAGCCGAACCCGCAACAACCAACTTGTTGATGCCAAAGGTGTTGTTGAGACAACGAACTCGAACATCACGCAGGTAGTGGCGTGTGAAAACACAGTCACTGCGCCAGAAGGCCGCCCTCATAAGTTGAGCCAAAGAGACATTCTTGGCAAACGCGACAGAGGTGGCAACCTTGCGGAGTTCATGAGTCCGAGAGGCACCAGCAGGAGGATCAAGCAACACATTCTTGTACGCATCCGTGATCAAAATGCGTATCCAGCAAGAAATGGACGTTTTAGACACCTCGGCGTGACTACGTGTAAGGGGCAGAAACAGTCTCCGTTTCCGAAGACGCCTGGACTGAGTTCGAGCCAGGTAACATTTGAGAGCACGCACCAGACAGTTCACGTAGTCAGCTTCGCCAGGATCGAGAATAGAAGAGAGCCCCTTAATCTCAATGCTCTGACAGTCGGAAAGAAAATCCTGATTCTTACACCGAAACTCCGGCAGAAAAGACAGAATGCACGATTCGTCCCCACCGGTGAACTCTATATCTGAAGGTAAACCGCTCAGAGCGTGGATCTTCCCGATCCGACGCGCACAAGCGAGCATCACCAAAAAGACAGTCTTCTGAGTGAGACGCTTCAAAGAACAAGCGTCGATTGGTTCGAACTCCGAACCAGAGAGAAAACGCAGAATCAGAAAAACATCCCACAGAGGAGGAGAGATCTGACGACGTGGGAACTCATTCCGAATACCATCCAACACCTGCTTGACGGTAGGATCGTTTGACAGGAAGGAAACGTCAACACCACGAGCGGCCTTGATGGTATTCGTCACCGCCGAACGATAATTGCAGAGGGAGGCATAAGAAAGAGAACGAGTACAGAACAAGTGGGAAGCAAAATCAGCCAAATGACACGCAGAAGGACGCAGTGGGTCAACTGGGCGACGACGAGCCTGACATAACCGTACCCAAACTGACCACTTAGCATTATAATTCCGGGTAGTGCTCTCCTGGCGATGCACGACCAGGGCCGCACCGAAAACCGCGCTACTGGCGCCAGGAGTCACAGAGGGAACTGGAAGATCCCCTGTACCACCAGTGAGCTCGTCGAGAGAGACAGACTCGCCAAGAAAAGGAACTGTGACCTGAGGGGATAAAGAAGGCATAAGACACAGACCCCCGGGACAGCTAGTCGCATGCGCCTGTCGGAGAGCGGAGAACAACCCCTAGAGAAGAGGATGGGGCAACGCCTCCTCCCAAGTGAACCCCAGACCCCTGCTGGGGCCGTGACCCTCCCGAACTACCCACAGCATAGCCTGTCTGCGCGGGTGACGCTGAGACAAGGGCCACGAAGGAGGCAGCGGGAGGGCACTACCGAAAGTACCCCAGCTGACGATGAGAGGAGGGGTTAGAACCCCTACCCCTACCACCTCCCCGAGAACAGGAACCCCGAACCCGGGAAGCTGTGGGACGGGGTGGCTGAGCACGGCCGCTCCCCGCTGGAAGGGGTGTCGGAAACGAACCGGCACCCCCACCCCCACCAGACTGACCCCCCGGAGCCTGAGGCGCCAAACCAGCCTGAGCCTGCCCCTCCGAAGGAGGAACCGGCCCACGCCGCGCAGAACGCCTAGAGCGTTTGCGCGAACTCTGCCCCGGCGCAAGAGGAGCGGCAGGCGTGCGATCTAGAGTCGCAAAAGAAACGGCCCGATCCTTGGCATCGGCCACCCTGCGCCGTACACACTCCTCGAGCCGGTCCGAGGGAAACATTGAGTGCGACACCAGGGACAGAGAGCGCAACTGCCGAAGCTCCGCGTCCCGAAACGCGGTCTCCGACAGCATGCGATCCCTCGCCATACCTGCCAGTTGACCTCGCACATGAAGTGCCAGAGACGCCAAGAGTGAATAAGTGTGATCTAACGCGTAGATCACACTCCCGACCGCCTCCTGATCGACCTCATGAGGAGGAAGCAACTGAAATGGGCCAGCGCCTCCCTCGTGGCGGACGGCAATGGAAGGGGTCAAGGTGGCCAGCAGAGTGCCAAGCATGGCACAGCCCTTGACACACTCAGACGACGCCCTCTCCAGCCGCGCAAAAGACCGGGAATCAAAGGTCACCGTCGGAACCTTGTTCACCACCCCGCGCGCGTCACTCGCCGCCACCAGAAGAGACAGGTTGTGCGGCACAGGATGGGACACGGCCTGAAAGGGAAGACGTTCGTCCGGCATCGAGAAAAGCCAAGGCACGTCCGCAGCCCGAAAGGAGTCCGGAGCAGAGACGGACCCAGACCACGGAAAGGAATCCGCAAGCTCCGATACGTCGCCAGGAACTTTGCCCATGCAGAACTTAGCAAGCCCAGAGCGTAAGGAGCAATTCATCACTGACGCCCGGGCCAACATGTCCGCCGAAAACAACAGCTCCGGCACTTGCACCAGAGGACTGGTCTCCATGAAGCCCTCCAAGCGGGAATGTGAAGAAGCAAACGAGGAAGGGACTGCCCGCTGACCCACGTCCGAGTTAAAGGCTGCCATGGAAGCCAACATCGACTGACGATGCATCCACAGCAGTTCCAAAGCTGATTTCACCAGTCCCCCAGAGACCGAAGAATCGTCTCGCACCACTTGCTCATCAGCCGAGCCAAGCGGTCCCACTCAACGTCCCACCCCTCTTCCGCAGCCGCATTTGAACCACGGTCCGAGAACCGAGCGTGCCAACTCGCTGGGCTCTGATCCGGTCGTTCTAGACTCGCCTCCCCGCAGGGAGAAACACAGTCGACGACCACGGAGCCAGAGGAGAAAACAGACCCATGCCTGCGCCGCACCGCCCCGCTCGACCTTTCGGGAGCGCGGGGGCGGGGCACATGGGAGTGCACAGGAAGGGGGACGGCATGCTGACCGGACCAAACAGTGTCTGCTGAATGGCCGGTAGCAACGCTCTGCCGTGGCGCAACCGCAGAGCTCGACCTTCCGGGAGCGCAGTGGGGGTGCCGCACCACCCCGCTCGACCTTTCAGGAGCACAGGGGTGGGGCACAGGGGATCGCACAGGAAGGAGGGCGGCGTGCTCACCGGACCAAACAGTGTCTGCTAAATGGCCGGGAGCAACGCTCTGCCGTGGCCCCACCGCAGAGCTTGACCTTGCGGGAGCGCGGTGGGGGTGCCGCACCGCCCCGCTCGACCTTTCGGGAGCGCAGGGGCGGGGCACAGGGGATCGCACGGGAAGGGGGGCGGCGTGCTCACCGGACCAAACAGTTTCTGCTGAATGGCCGGGAGCAATGCTCTGCCATGGTCTAACCGCAGAGCTTAACGTGTGGGGAGCGCAGGACCGCCTTCCGTCAGAGTGCCGCCACATCTGATCGCACGATACGTACCTGTCCGAGCAGACCGGCTCGCGCACCTGCCCAGGAGCACGGGAACTGAAACCACCACTCCGGGCAAGGCAGGTCTCATCCTGACCAGGCTGTCCCAACAACCTGGGCACGTGGTGTGGAGGACTGAAACCAAAATAAAACTTGCAGTCTGACCGACGAGAAACACCTGATCCGCCGGAAGAGCCGGGAGAGGAGACGTCAGAATACTCCTGTCCCACTGGCACGGGGGAGACCAAGTCAGAGAATGGAGGCCGAGAACCGAAAAACCCCGAGGCCTCACTCCGAGGTTCCGACCCCGACGAAAGCAAAGCGGACGGAAGGTCCAAAGCCTCCCGAGGAGCGGATAACGCGCCAAACGCCGCTGGTCGCCCCAAGTCAGACTGAGAAGCAACAGACGCGGAAGGCAAGTCGACCAAAAACGGCGGGTGAGAAAACCCGTCCGCCCCTACCACACCAGCAGAAAGAGGAAACGCTGGCCCAGGCACAGAGCCCACCGTCGCAACAGACCGCGTGGTGGAAACAGCAACATGAGCGTGCGAAACACGAAATTCCGCCGCTCCGCCTGTCGTCACAGGAAAAGACGCGGCCGCACGCGAAGCCGAACGACGCGTGGACGACGAAGCAGAAGGAAGAGTAGAAGCACGCGGTCGTAGTGAGCGAGAACTCCCCTCTACCCCCACCCTTGCTGCGACCTCAGTGTCGACTCCATTACCACGAACGGCCCGACCACGAACAACGGTGGGGAGGTCCGCCATGACAGCGCACGGAAGAGCACAACCACCGACGCCAAGGAAGGGCGAACAACACAGCGACAAAAGCGAACGCGAAGACAAGCAAACAAGCAAAACACTAGCAAGTCGACGCTAGCACTGATACAAGCAACGACACCCCAACTCAACAGCAACGGCGGCGCGTGCAGTCAAACGTACCAGGCGAACAAAATTCCAAACTAACAACGCAAGCGTCAACTGACGCCAACAACAGCGGCAGCGCCGCAATACTTCCCTCAAGCTCTCAGCGAAGGGAAACAGCAAACTCTTTAAGTCACACAAAGTAGACTCGAGGTAATCCAAGCACGAGTTATAATCCACGCGCCAGCGAAAGTGTCAAAGAGGGCGACCCGTGTCTGTCTGTTGCTTTTATAAGACATGGCGGTCACGTGGCATTGGGAGTTACCTCCCTTTGCACACGGCCTTCCTGCTTATGTCTCAAGCAATCGGATTGGCCGATGCAGACAGCCACGTGTGGGTAAGAATTATGCAAATTCTT
>JAWQFJ010015443.1:0-12216 GCA_034096865.1 Theodoxus fluviatilis
CTGGAAGCAGTTTCTTAGCTTCTGCTTAAATTGCGTCAAAAAACCTTTTCATTACTAACTCCCTCGTTTTGCCAGGGATTAGAAAAACCATACTCACATAGTATGTTTTGGATGCGTTCCACTCAATTGAAATTCTGAGCAATTTTAGAGTTTTTTAAAGCATAAATTAAGGTTGTTTTGGGAGTCGAGTGGATGGCATTGCAGACAATTTGAGCCAATATTGACAGACAGAGAGACAGAAAGACAGAGAGAGACAGAGAGAGAAGGAGAGAGAGAGAGAGAGAGAGAGAGAGAGAGAGAGAGAGAAAGAGAGACAGAGAGAGACAGAGAGAGAGAAAGAGAGAGAGAGACAGAGACAGAGAGAGAGACAGACACAGAGAGAGACAGAGACGCAGAGAGACAGAGACGCAGAGAGAGAGAGAGAGAGAGAGAGAGAGACAGAGAGAGAGAGACGCAGAGAGAGAGAGAGAGGCGCAGAGAGAGAGAGAGAGAGAGAGAGAGAGAGAGAGGCGCAGAGAGAGAGAGAGGCGCAGAGAGAGAGAGAGAGAGAGAGAGAGAGAGAGAGAGAGAGAGAGAGAGGCGCAGAGAGAGAGAGAGAGAGAGAGAGAGGCGCAGAGAGAGAGACGCAGAGAGAGAGAGAGACACAGAGAGAGACAGAGACAGAGACGCAGAGAGAGAGACGCAGAGAGAGAGAGACGCAGAGAGAGAGAGAGAGAGAGAGAGAGAGAGAGAGAGAGAGAGAGACAGAGATGTGTGTATGCGTGTGTGTATCTAAGTGTGTGCATGAGGTTGTTTAAACGCCATCGCATTCGCAGCCACACGTACACCCATGCTAGAGTTCCTTGTAGCTTCCATCAAGTCGTAATGCTGCAGCGTCAGTGTCAAGTGTTCGGAGTGAGAATGCAGCCACACACACACACACACACACACACACACACACACACACACACACACACACACACACACACACACACACACACACACACACCAAGCAATCTCCGCTAGATCTAGGACATTCCAAATAACAGCTAGTCGACCTGCTTATAAAATACTTCACAGTTCGTTGTCAGTGCTCCCTCGGTCTCATGACAAATAACACATCGTGCAGTCAGGTCTGATCTATGCATATGCTACTCACCTTACTTCTTAGTTACCTTTCGTATGAACTGCACCGAAGATAGGTATTGTCTCTGCTTATCTATCCCGCTCTACCTCTGCTGCAGGCGTGCGTAGCTCTGAATGTCCCAAGCACATGACTTGGCGCCCAACCCCCCTTGCTGTGAGGTTGACCCTCAGAGCTATATAATACAGTAGGCTGGCCTTGACTGTATTTCCTCAACATCTCCTGGTCAGTCCACTGAGCTATATGATATACAGTAGCTTAGTAGGTCAGA
This sequence comes from Theodoxus fluviatilis, assembly GCA_034096865.1. Lineage (NCBI taxonomy): Eukaryota > Metazoa > Mollusca > Gastropoda > Cycloneritida > Neritidae > Theodoxus > Theodoxus fluviatilis. Next base: position 1,395 of record JAWQFJ010015443.1, read on the forward strand.
CTCAAAAACTCAAAAACGTACGAGCCCGATGATCGACATGGAGCACACTAAACTCGCTGGAAGGAATGGCATGCGATTGCAGAGTAGGACGGTAGGAGTTACTTCCCTTGATTTGTGAAATGGCTCAATTGTTCACATGTATTCTGCGGAGACGAGGGACGGGGGTGGGGGGGGGGGGGGGGGGGGGGGGGCGGGGGTGGGGGCAGAGCTAGAAACAGAGCCCGAAACTGTCTAGAGACAGAGCTTAAGCAAGAGACAGCTAGAGCCAGAGCTGGAGACAGAACACTACACAGTACAGTCAACCACAACAAACACCGCTTGAAATTAGTCATCGTTTATTCGTGCATCTACGTACTTCATAGGCCCTACCTATGAAAGAACCAGCAAAACCACAAAACATGAAAGGATGGTTTAAACAAAAAAACGTGTTTAACAAGTTATATTCAAGGGTGAATACTCCAATTGCGCGGCAAAGTTTTGGCGGATGAAGAAAAAACGAGATACATAAACAATGTCAAACGTGTCACGAACGATTATCTAGCTTGTCAATGCACCGTAAATATACATAGTTGTGTACAATAGGACAGTCAACATTTCTGCACGTAATCAGGAACACAAACCTTAAGAGTTTCACAGTTCATGCCAAACATGTTCGAACGTATATTTGGACAAGATTTTAGAGTCTAAGCAATAGATCCGTTTCATCCATACTTGAGAATATTGCCTCAAACTTTCATGCTAACGAGTTATTGAGAAGGTTATTAACTACTCGAAGAAACAAGTCTTGGGAAATGCTTCACAAATACATCAGATCTAGCTGCTGAAAGACATAATCGTTTCATTGAGTTTTTTTAAAACATGGTACATTTCTTAGAGGAAAAAAAAGACCAATTTCAAGCTTGCACAGAAGACGATACACGGATTTGTTTGAATAACTCAAAATCGCGCACATTTGCATCGCAACTGTCTTAACAGAATACGATTTATCTTATAGGTCAGCAATACGATTTATCTTATAGGTCAACAAGTCGTGATACACTTCTCTGTAATAAATAGATCAAGAACTTTTCTTAACCCTCAGAACATACGGTTTGACTCTCAACACAAGAAAACAGTTCGGCTCAGCGAAATCCGACCACAGAAACCAATCGTATCAAATTGGATTTACGACTAGTCGAAAAATTTGCGTGTCTGCAACAAAATTCTTACCTACTCGAAAACCATGAACGTAGGACTTGCATGAGAGCTGTCGCAGATCACAACAACAATTTCGTGTTCCTCACTCGTCATGTTCATCGGGTTGCGACCGAACTTTCCCTTCTTCGGCCGAGGGTATTATGTAGTAGTCGCCAATCGCCGAGGAGGCTGCGGGGAGAGCCAGTAGCATTACGACGGAGAAGTCTCGCCAGAACTCCACCAGAGCCGCCACCTTGGAAGAAATTCTTGCCACAGGAGGTAGCACCGTCTGGAAGGGCTTGGAGACGATGGAAGCAAGCAAAGGCAAGCGCCCCTCGATATAGGCGGCTCTGCAGGTGGAGGGGAGTTCCAGCAGGTAGTTAGCCACCACCAGGATGGACATCCCGAGGAAGACTGGCAGGAAGAGAATGGAGGCCCAGGGACTACGGATGATGTTCCGAATCGTGCGTGTCCGCGTCTGGCCCACCACGAAGCCCATGATGAAGAAGACAAGGAATGAGAGCCAGCGGAGGGCCGTCTGGAAGTAGGCGAGGCACCGTGCAACTTGGGCGTTGTCCAACGCGTTGATCAGAGTCTCTTGCATGAACCTAGTCGTTCCCTCGAAGTCAACCCAGAGCCCGACTAGAAATTCCTTCAGGGGTTGGTAGAATCGAATGTAGTCCGTCAAAGTGGTGTCGACTGATTTTATATTTTGGGTGATGATCTCCTGGGCCGAGGCGTGCTTCGCCTTCGCAGGTTGGAATACGTCCTCGTCCATTCGTACGTTGAGGTCACGGACGGCATCCGATGTCTCTTCTAGCCACATGATGGGTCCCGAGTCTTAGAGTCGGTGTCAGCTGTTATCAGAGTACCACGCGAGTTCGAAGAGGATCGTCGAAACGATGTGTAGCCACCACTCGTGGAGGTACTAGGTGTAAACCCAATGCAGAAGACACAAATCTGCTGACCGCTGCTCTAAAGGCAGAGAGAGACTTTCGCTATCAACAAAGTGGAAAGCCCTGAGCTGGGCGGGTTGCCTCGTATAAGAACACACGGGTGAGTAGTACTTTCTGCGGGTTCGGGCGTCGATTCGCATGTTTGTTGTTTTGGATCAAGCTTCACGGAAAAGCGCTTCGGAGGGCTGCTCAAGAGGTGTTGTGGTTCGTGCGGCACGACGGTTTTATGTCACGACATGAGTAGCAAATGAATGGAAAACTTGCAAATCAATGTTTATATAAATTTCCTTAGCGGCGGGCGGAGTGAAGATGCTGTGAAAATTGTTTGCGAGGTTTACTGACTGCACAGGTACCTCGATGTCAATTTATCCCAAATAATATTTACTGATATTATATATGATTAGCTTTCCAGGAAGTGCACATCAAAGCTCATAAGGTTTTTGCTTTGGCGACAACTTTGAGTTGAGTGGAAGAAGCGATTACTTTAAAGGCACAACGACAAGATTTCGTTGTCACAGTTTGTTTATCCCTCTTGCATTCTTTGATTTTCTCTTTTGTGGCTGAGCACACATCTTGCTGATGAAAATCCCATGTTACTGTAACTTTTGTTCTTTAATCTACATGCTTAACAAATTTCTAAGCGAAATTTAAAAAAACCGCAATCAAAGCGAAACGGGGTCTTGTCCCTCTGCATATCAAAAGAATTTCAAGGGGATGGATGGAGGTGAGTTAAAGATGTCTTGGAAAGTGCCGTGAACTACTGATTGATGATGAATGATGATGATGAATGATGATGATGAATGATGATGATGAATGATTGGTGATTGATGATTGATGATGAATGATTGATGATGAAGATTATTATTATTGCTGATTGATGATTGATTGATTGATTGATTGATGATAGATGATTGATGATTGCTGATTGATAATTGATAATTGATAATTGATGATTGATGATGGACGATGGATGATGGATGATGATGACGATGATGCCTAACAGCCTTTGTAGGCTGTGTAAGGCCATTGATCATGAACAATTTACTACAGTTGATTAGAGTCAGCGCAAGTCAAGTCACTAATTCCCCAGTTATTCGCCTCTTGAGAGGAGCGCATGAAGACTCAGTGGGACAGCCATTACCCCCAACACAAACGGGAACTACCGAAAAAAGCCAGTCTCGGCCAGCTTTCCCTTCAGTGTAATCTGTGGAAAGAAAGTAGACAGAGATCTGCATCAAGACGAACAACAAGTTATATAATAATCAGTACTTGAGCCCTGTTTTGATTGCGTAGGTGTTCAGAGCCAACCACTCTTTCCATGATAAGCTCGTGCAAATCATGCGGTTCAAGCCTTTGGTTACAGTGACTGCAGCTCACTCGGTCTTCATGCCTCTGTGCTTTAGACACTCATAGTTAAAGTCATATCCTGCTTCCGTTGTACTCTACTTCATCTTCGCTTTTGCGGGAAACAAAAATCCTGCATTCCTCCAGTGACCTATCACCCAGTGGCAGAGGTCAACTTTTTGTCAAGGTCGCGCAGCAGCTGGGATCATCTCAGAAGGCGCTCTAACTGCTTCACACTAGAGTGCGCCACTTCCTGTGCCTAGCAACAACGAAAATATGGCGCCCGTAGTCGCATTTGATTGGTTCATACTAAACATCGAATTAATGGTCGACTTTTTTGGAAATTATCTCCCTTGCCGCCGCTTGGCGGCGCGTCGGCTCCAAGGGGCTTTAGCAGACGATTCCGCCATTACTCACGAGTCTTTCCTGTGTCTCTTCTGCCTTTGTTTATCGACATTCTGCGACTTTTTAGTAAAGATTAGGATGCCGAGTGGATATTGTTGCGTTCCTGGATGTTCAAGGCGTGGTGGGCATTCGTTTCCACAAGATGAGGAGCAAAAAAAGAGTTGGATGCATGCTGTTAGACGCGGAATAGAGTCGGTCGTCGACGACGAAACAAGACAACTGAAGAAAAGAAAGTTTGAACCGACGACCCACAGCATCGTATGCCATGCTCACTTCGTTGAATCTGATTATCACAACAAGGACCTAACAGTACATGGTATGTATATTGTTGTTGTTGTTGTCGTTGCGTACCTGGGCTAAACACTCCCAGGATCACCCAAGTGGGTGAGATGATTGCGTGTGTGACTGTTTTTGAACACCCCGCCATATAGGCAGCCACACTCCGTCTTCAGGGGATTTGATTTCTGTCTCCAGAGAATGCCAGTTGTTATGTTATGAGCTTACCACGGCTGAAGATAATCCCCACATAACAGTATAACATAACAACATTTTGCTGTAGCCTTGGTTTTTGGCTGGAGTCAACAAATAATAACAGCCTTTGCCCAAGGCAGGTATGTATATTTATCTGTACCTAATTGGGAAGATTAATGGGGTAAAAACATGAAAAAATTGCACACAACACAACTTTTTCTGGTCACTGTCCTGACTGTGACTGTGTTTGTTTATATTAATACATGTGTGCACATACACTAGATAAAGCCTTGGAAGGCTTGTTTTATTTTGTATACAAGTGTACAGCTGTGAATGTTTGTAATAGACCTCACATTTTTTTCTTGCCCCTGATGTATAAGAGGGAAAAGGTCATCTATTTATGTCAGAGAGTGTAAGCCTAATAGTACAACATATATAAATAGGAATAAACATTTAGATTTATTACTTTTTCAGGACTGCAGAGAAGCCGACGAAACCTGAAAAAAACTGCGGTTACTTCAGTCTTCAAATGGAGCAAGGAGAAGACAGCAGCTCAGCTCAGTAGAGAGGAACGCCAGCGAAAGAGGGATGAGGACAGAAAGCGCAAGGCAGCAAAGGAGTGGGAGCAGCGAACAGAAGAAGAATTGGACAGAAAAAGAGTCTACACAGATTTAGATTTGGTCTACTCTGAAGAAATATGTGTTGATGGAGTATCCAAGGACAGTTTGATGTCTGAGTGCAGTCCTGAGTCTGTGCAGATTGTGTCCACTTGCTCGTTGCCTGAAAACAGTGGTGCTGAATGCAGTGACCAAGCAACTCCATGACAGAAGCCTTCAGCAGAATGCAGCTCTTCATCCAGCTACTCCTTTACAGTTCATTCTGTATCAAGCGAGGAGGAGGATGAATGTGAACAACCCAAAAGTGATACAGAACGTACTAAAGGACAGCCCTACTTGTCTGTTGAAGCTATCAAGCATGATGGCAAACTTGTACACCATTACACAGGATTAGAAACTTATGACATTTTTATGCATGCCTTCTGGTCACTTGGTGATGCAGTGGATCACCTGATCTACAACTACTCCAGTGGATGTACAGCTCTGACACCAGTAAACCAGTTCCTTCTGATGTTGGTTAAACGTAGAAGATACTATCCACATTTTGAACTTGGACGCATGTTTGGTGTGTCAGAGTTTGTTGTGCAGAAGGTGTTTACTACTTGGGTGAACTTTTGCTACTTTCAATGGAAGGAGGTGGACTGGTGGCCAAAACGACCAATGGTGAGCCATCATTGTCCGGTGGACTTTAAAAGGAAATTCCCATCAACCAGAGTAATTGTGGATGCGACAGAAGTTCGTGTGAAACGTCCTTCAAACCCCAAGGTACAGAGACATTCATTTTCATCGTACAAACATGCCAATACAGTGAAAGTGTTGGTAGGTGTGACACCAGGGGGGCTAACCTCTTTTGTGTCTGATGCCTATGGTGGATCCAGCAGTGATCGCCAAATCGTGGAGAGGTCCGCCTTGACGACACTTTGTGACCCACATGACTCTATCATGGCCGACAAAGGCTTTAATGTTCAAGACATTTTTGCTGTGCATGGTGTCCAAATCAACATTCCTGCATTTTTCAAGCAGAAGAACAGACTATCCCCAAACACACGGGCAGATGACCGAAAAATTGCAAGCAATCGTGTCCATGTAGAAAGGGTGATTGGTATGGCAAAGGTATATGCTATCTGCCAACAGAAGCTGAACCTGCTTGAAACAAAGCTCGCCACACAGATCATCACTGTTTGTTTCTTTCTTTGCAATTTCCGTAAAACAATCATTGGAAGGTTTGCTTGAGCAAATAGGGCTCTATCCAGAAACTCAAACAAAAAACCCAGTGTGGTTACCCCCAAAAATACCATTTTGGGCGAAATCAGTAAAATTCTGTTTTTATTTGTTTGTGCTGTGGATGATCATACCAATCTGGGGATTGATTTTGTGCGGTCAAGATGTTCAGAATGCGTTGCTACTGAGATGAAAATATGACCTAGTGACCCTGCTTTAAAAGTGTTTTCCTTTTCCAAGGGTGTAAAACCCTGAACATGTATAATATTATAATTTACGTATAAACCAGTCTTTTAATTATTGTTATTAATATTAGGCCCTGCTAGTCAGTAGTAGGCTACAGTTTATGACAAATGCCAACATGAAACCCTGATGTATGCTGTTATGTTTGATGAATGCATTAAAATGCGACTTAGGCCATGTTACCACTTACATACTCATAATGTATACTGTTTTAGTGGATGTGACTGTGAAAGTTTTGTATGAATGTGTGGGAGCAAAACATGAGATAAAATTAAATAACAAATTAGTCAGCAGCCGCTATTTATAATTCTCATGACATGATTCCTCAACAGGCTTATCACAACAGAAGAAATCCACCTGTGCCGATGGATCCTCTAAGTGAAAATTCAGTTTTTGAATCTCAAATTGCTCTTTGAAGTAAACATTTTCTTTTTTAGATGCACCCATCTTTTAGCAAAAATCATTTACAATCCAGGTCAAAAAGCGGCTGCTGATTAAGTTTTATTTACAGAAATGACATCTTCAAACAACATTCACACACTTTGCATGGACCCAAGAGCTATTACTTGCTGCACACCTGACCTTTATTTCAAATTTATATGTTTTACAAGCCAAATGAAATGCACATTACATTCACATACATGTACTTTGTAAAACAAACAAATATTCCTCCAAACACACTAGGCCCAAGTCACACTGCAGTGTTTTTGCTCCATACACTATGCTGAAAAAGGTGTTATGGAATTTAAATTTGCAGTAAAACGCCAGCCAAGGCACAAACACAGCAAAACAGTTTTGTTCGCACATTATTTCAGACGGACAAATGAAAAACATTGTGTTTGGCGTTTGTTTAGGGCAAACACCATGTCCGTGTGACTTCGGCCTTAGCAAACATATATTTAACAGTTCAGACAGACAGTTCTCAAGTACTTTTGCTACCACCATCATCATTATTATAGTTTCAGACAAAAACACAACCCAACTAAACAGAAACACCAAGTTACGCTCACAGTCACACCAGCACATTGTTGTTAAGTATACAAACATATTGTGCAAACATTAAAAATCACTCTTGCGCACACACCAGTATGATAAATAGTATTGTATGCAACAGGAAACATTCAAAGCAAACGGCATCAACAACAAAAAGAAAAAAAGTTAACACTAGGCCTGAAAGCAGTGGTGCTGAATGCAGTGACCAAGCAACTCCATGACAGAAGTCTTCAGCAGAATGCAGCTCTTCATCCAGCTACTCCTTTACGGTTCATTCTGTATCAAGCGAGGAGGAGGATGAATGTGAACAACCTGATAGTGATACAGAACGTACTAAAGGACAGCCCTACTTGTCTGTTGAAGCTATCAAGCATGATGACAAACTTGTACACCATTACACAGGATTAGAAACTTATGACATTTGTATGCATGCCTTCTGGTCACTTGGTGATGCAGTGGATCACCTGATCTACAACTACTCCAGTGGATGTACAGCTCTGACACCAGTAAACCAGTTCCTTCTGATGTTGGTAAACTTAGAAGATACTATCCACATTTTGAACTTGGACGCATGAACCAGACCGCGATCATGTTTCTACTGCAATCATATGAACTTGAAGAGAAAAAAAGCCTGGTTAATTTCAGATACTCCGTCTAGCACTATGCATTGGCAGAACAGCACAACATTCATTCTCCTAGTTAGATTCCAACTCCTCCTCCCCTCTGTACGTTCTGTACAGGTGGGTTTCCAGGAAAACATGACGGAAGTGACTGTTGAAAAAAGCAGAAAGTTTGCTGACCATGTCCTCAATGAATGCTTCATTTCGAGGAATGTCGATGACGACCAAACCTTTGAAGGTAAAGACAACAAAGTAAGCTTTTTTTGCCTTTGTGCACAGCATTTGTCCTTGGACTTGGTAATAGTAGTCATGATTTCCTTTGAGGGAGAGGGAGCTCTTCGTCTGAACCAAATATGGTACTGTTTTGGCTGAAATCACTTCATCTTTCACCGAATATGGACATTTGACTTCCAAAACGGACATTTCACCATCATTCTCTATGATGATTCCATCTGGTGATGCAGCGAGGAACGGGTGATCAGCACTGACAAAAATGCCACAGTCGCTCACCTCCTTTTTGTGGCAAAGCGAGAACTTCCTCACGGCTTCAGGTTCATACCGCTTGCCATGCTGGATCGGCTTCGTCGACAACTTTGAGGGCTGGGTGAGCTGCTCTGCAAAGCTACGGGCATCTGTCCGTTCCGTCATTTTGCAGATCCGCCCAAAGTTGGACGAGTGCAGTCTCTTTGTGCGCTCAGCAGCCCACTTCAAGTTGCTTGCTTGGCCCCGCGTGCTTTTTTCGATCTCCTGTCGCCCTTTTTCTGTAAGTCCATGGACTCTCAAATTTCTGAGGCAGTCAGTCTCATAGTCTGTCTCACCATAATTGTGGTCATGCACAAAGCCGTACATGTTCGCTGGTTCGAACAGGTGAGACACAGGCCTGCGTGACACCCCAGGGCAAGCTTCCCAGGTGTTCAAAAAGAACGTATTGTAACCTGCTCTGTTCCTGAACTGCTCCGGCCTTGGGTCTCTGACAATGTTTTCACCAAATGGCAATGACAAGTTAGCAGCCTTGACTGGTGATCCTCCATGCGGCTTCTTTGTTGCGTGGAACTGCTGAAGCTTCTGCGTACAGGTTCTCTCAGTCTTCAGCATCCCTTCCTTCTTGTACACGGACAATCCGTACAAAACGGCAGCCACATGCTTACAGTGAGCATCTGGCCCCATGCCTGCAGCACACTCGCACTCTGCTGCAAGGACAGCTCCAATCGCATCCAGCTGGATGTTCACCAGGTAGGTCACCCCATTCTTCATCTGTGCCCGGCACCGTGCTGCCACGAATTAGCTGTCATCGGCATCCCCGGCAGCCCAACGGCAATACTGCAGAAACGTTTCGTCATAGAGAGACTTGCTGACCTGCAACATAAACAAGGGAAAAAGGATTAAAATCAATCCAAATATTTCTTTAAACAGCTAAAAATAGCTTTCGCACTCTACTCATTATACCTGTCATGAAGCAGGGGCGATACTTTCAACACAAAGTTTTCTTTTAAAAATCAACCCAAATATTTCTTTAACAAAGCTAAAAATAGCTTTCGCACTCTACTCATTACACATGTTCTAAAGCAGGGGTGAGACTTTCAACACAGGTTTTTATTTTTTAACCTCAGGTTAACCCCTAACCCCGGGTTATCTAAACCTTGCAGTGAACAAAATAACCGGGGTTAAAATACACCTGCGTCACATATTAGTCACCAGGTTAGTCACTTTTTTGTTTTATTTTGAGGTAGACAGACCTGAATAATCACAGGAGCTGATGTTGGCAGACTGTTAGAGATGTTTATTAATGTTTAGATTTTTACATCACCTTTGAAATGAAGAGATTAAAAAAGAAGAAAAAACGAAACATTGTTACAAACCTGCTTCAGATCAGCATCCACTAACAGTAGATACCCCTCAACAAGCTTCCCTGTCACTGCTGGTAGCGGTGTGTCCAGGTGGATGTCCCGGTATTTGCTGGGGTCTGGAACATCCAGAGAGAAGGCCTTTTCTTTCCCATCATCTTTCCTTCCAAAGTGCTTGTACTTCTCGTAGAATCCCAATCTGAAACAAAACACAAATGTGTGAAATGATAGCCTTGTGATTGATCATTGATGATTCATTTCTCTGGAATGAGAAACAAAATTCAACAGACTTGATTCATGCCTATAGGTTTGAATTAATTTTTCCCCTTGCTAAGAATAATTATCAGGATTGTGTATACATTAAGTAGCCTATCAGCTGTGTAAACCACGTGTTGAGTGAGAAAGAACGAAAACAACAACAACAACAACAACAACAAAAAACCACCAGTTCTGAGGCAAGTCAAACCAAACTAAAGCTAATCGAAACAGTCAATTTAGAGATCAAAAACCCCCAAAACAATAAAAAAATGAACAAAAATCGTTAGTAAAAGTTCTCCTTTTTAATCAATAATATTTCCCACAAGTTACAAAAGGCAAACGTTGCAAAACTAAATAAACAAAACCCAGTCACAGTAGTCGGTAGAAAGAACGCACACATTCAGACATTGATTCAACTCACCTTTCGACGAGTTCTTTTTTCCGGCCATCCTGCTTTGCACCTTTTTTCTTGCATTCTGCTCGAAGTTCGGGTAGCGTCATGTCACCAAAACTCTTCATTTGGGCTTACTGGATGCCGAAAAAAGCCAGAAAAACGATGAAAAGCTTGGTCGTCACGCAGAAAAACAATGGAGGAAAGCTGGCGGAAGTTGCCGAGAAAGCCCCTTGGAGCCGACACGCCACCAAGCGGCGGCAAGGGAGATAATTTCCAAAAA
>JAWQFJ010015444.1:0-7500 GCA_034096865.1 Theodoxus fluviatilis
TGAAGAAGGGTGGTCCGAGCTCTGTGGTAATCTTGTTGCATCGTAGGCGTGAGCTGGAGCTATAGGGAGGCTGTTGCACCTCTCCTACTCCATTATCAGGACAGAACTCCGTTTAGCAGGACAAACCCAGGTTCCTTTGTGTCGGGTACATACTTTTATTCAGCGATACACAAGTTGGGAGAGGGAGAGACCACCAGACAGACACGTCTGCTCTGCTCCGCTCTCCCGTTCGGTCTGCCCGCTCTCCCAGACTCCAGCTCCGGACAGACCGATTCCAGGATAAACAAATGTCACCTCTGGTCAGAAGAGCGAGATGGACAGATAGATAGGGAACTCTTGGAATGGACGCTGGCAGAAGTTCAGAAAGGATCTGGACAGCAGAGTCAAGCGAGGGATGGCAGGTCTTCTCTCTAAATACACACGCGTGTCACTCTAAAGCGGAAGGGTCAGCTTCCCAAATTACCACGCTCTCTGAGACACCAGCTCCGGACAGACAGATTCAAGGATAAACGAACGTCACCCCTGGCCAGAAGAGCGAGACTGATAGATAGAGGATTCTTGGAATGGACGCTGGCAGAAGTTCAGAGAGGATCTGGACAGCAGAGTCAAACTAGGGATGGCAGGGCCGCCAGATAGATTCCAGGATATTCAACATGTCACCCAGGCCCTGACTCCAGCTCCGGACAGACCGATTCCGGATAAACAAATGTCACCTCTGGTCAGAAGAGTGAGATGGACAGATAGATAGGGAACTCTTGGAATGGACGCTGGCAGAAGTTCAGAAAGGATCTGGACAGCAGAGTCAAACGAGGGATGGCAGGTCTTCTCTCTAAATACACACGCGTGTCACTCTAAAGCGGAAGGGTCAGCTTCCCAAATTCCCACGCTCTCTGAGACTCCAGCTCCGGACAGACAGATTCAAGGATAAACAAACGTCACCCCTGGCCAGAAGAGCGAGACTGATAGATAGAGAATTCTTGGAATGGACGCTGGCAGAAGTTCAGAGAGGATCTGGACAGCAGAGTCAAACTAGGGATGGCAGGGCCGCCAGATAGATTCCAGGATATTCAACATGTCACCCAGGCCCTGAAAGGGGGTGAGGGGTGGGGGAAGGCGCAAGAGGGGGAGGGGGGAAAAGGAAGGGAGGGAGAGAGAGAGAGAGAGAGAGAGAGAGAGAGAGATGGTAACGGTACCCCGTTACACTTAGCCTGTCTGTCTGATGCCTTTTCTCTTTCTCAAAGTATACTTAGCCTGTCTGTCTGAGGCCTTTTCTCTTCCTCAAAGTATACTTAGCCTGTCTGTCTGAGGCCTTTTCCTCTTCCTCAAGGTCTGTCTGGGGCCTTTTCTCTTCCTCAAAGTATACTTAGCCTGTCTGTCTGATGCCTTTTCCTCTTCCTCAAAGTATACTTAGCCTGTCTGTCTGAGGCCTTTTCTCTTCCTCAAAGTATACTTAGCCTGTCTGTCTGATGTCTTTTCTCTTCCTCAAAGTATACTTAGCCTGTCTGTCTGATGTCTTTTCTCTTCCTCAAAGTATACTTAGCCTGTCTGTCTGAGGCCTTTTCTCTTCCTCAAAGTATACTTAGCCTGTCTGTCTGATGTCTTTTCTCTTCCTCAAAGTATACTTAGCCTGTCTGTCTGAGGCCTTTTCTCTTCCTCAAAGTATACTTAGTCTGTCTGTCTGATGCCTTTTCCTCTTCCTCAAAGTATACTTAGCCTGTCTGTCTGATGTCTTTTCTCTTCCTCAAAGTATACTTAGCCTGTCTGTCTGATGCCTTTTCCTCTTCCTCAAAGTATACTTAGCCTGTCTGTCTGATGTCTTTTCTCTTCCTCAAAGTATACTTAGCCTGTCTGTCTGATGCCTTTTCTCTTCCTCAAGGTATACTTAGCCTGTCTGTCTGAGGCCTTTTCTCTTCCTCAAAGTATACTTAGCCTGTCTGTCTGAGGCCTTTTCTCTTCCTCAAAGTATACTTACCCTGTCTGTCTGGTGCCTTTTGTCTTCCTCAAAGTATACTTAGCCTGTCTGTCTGATGCCTTTTCTCTTTCTCAAAGTATACTTAACCTGTCTGTCTGAGGCCTTTTCTCTTCCTCAAAGTATACTTAGCCTGTCTGTCTGAGGCCTTTTCCTCTTCCTCAAGGTCTGTCTGATGCCTTTTGTCTTCCTCAAAGTATACTTAGCCTGTCTGTCTGATGCCTTTTCCTCTTCCTCAAAGTATACTTAGCCTGTCTGTCTGAGGCCTTTTCCTCTTTCTCAAGGTCTGTCTGAGGCCTTTTCCTCTTCCTCAAAGTATACTTAGCCTGTCTGTCTGATGCCTTTTCTCTTCCTCAAAGTATACTTAGCCTGTCTGTCTGATGCCTTTTCCTCTTCCTCAAAGTATACTTAGCCTGTCTGTCTGATGCCTTTTCCTCTTCCTCAAAGTATACTTAGCCTGTCTGTCTGAGGCCTTTTCCTCTTCCTCAAAGTATACTTAGCCTGTCTGTCTGATGCCTTTTCTCTTCCTCAAAGTATACTTAGCCTGTCTGTCTGAGGCCTTTTCCTCTTCCTCAAGGTCTGTCTGAGGCCTTTTCCTCTTCCTAAAAATATACTTAGCCTGTCTGTCTGATGCGTTTTCTCTTCCTCAAAGTATACTTAGCCTGTCTGTCTGAGGCCTTTTCCTCTTCCTAAAATATACTTAGCCTGTCTGTCTGATGCCTTTTCTCTTCCTCAAAGTATACTTAGCCTGTCTGTCTGAGGCCTTTTCTCTTCCTCAAAGTATACTTAGCCTGTCTGTCTGATGCCTTTTCTCTTCCTCAAAGTATACTTAGCCTGTCTGTCTGATGCCTTTTCCTCTTCCTCAAAGTATACTTAGCCTGTCTGTCTGATGCCTTTTCTCTTCCTCAAAGTATACTTAGCCTGTCTGTCTGGGGCCTTTTCTCTTCCTCAAAGTATACTTAGCCTGTCTGTCTGATGCCTTTCTCTCTTCCTCAAAGTATACTTAGCCTGTCTGTCTGATGCCTTTTGTCTTCCTCAAAGTATACTTAGCCTGTCTGTCTGAGGCCTTTTCCTCTTCCTCAAGGTCTGTCTGAGGCCTTTTCCTCTTCCTCAAAGTATACTTAGCCTGTCTGTCTGATGCCTTTTCCTCTTCCTCAAAGTATACTTAGCCTGTCTGTCTGATGCCTTTTCCTCTTCCTCAAAGTATACTTAGCCTGTCTGTCTGATGCCTTTTCCTCTTCCTCAAAGTATACTTAGCCTGTCTGTCTGAGGCCTTTTCTCTTCCTCAAAGTATACTTAGCCTGTCTGTCTGAGGCCTTTTCCTCTTCCTCAAAGTATACTTAGCCTGTCTGTCTGAGGCCTTTTCCTCTTCCTCAAAGTATACTTAGCCTGTCTGTCTGAGGCCTTTTCCTCTTCCTCAAAGTATACTTAGCCTGTCTGTCTGATGCCTTTTCTCTTCCTCAAAGTATACTTAGCCTGTCTGTCTGATGCCTTTTCTCTTCCTCAAAGTATACTTAGCCTGTCTGTCTGATGCCTTTTCTCTTCCTCAAAGTATACTTAGCCTGTCTGTCTGAGGCCTTTTCCTCTTCCTCAAAGTATACTTAGCCTGTCTGTCTGAGGCCTTTTCTCTTCCTCAAAGTATACTTAGCCTGCCTGTCTGAGGCCTTTTCCTCTTCCTCAAAGTATACTTAGCCTGTCTGTCTGAGGCCTTTTCCTCTTCCTCAAAGTATACTTAGCCTGTCTGTCTGATGCCTTTTCTCTTCCTCAAAATATACTTAGCCTGTCTGTCTGATGCCTTTTCTCTTCCTCAAAGTATATTTAGCCCTCCCTCCAACCCTGCCTGTCTTTCTGATGTCGTTGTATTTTCCCCAAATTATCCTTATCCTTCTCAACTGCTCTGTCTCTCTTTCTCTGTCTTTTATCTAATATTGTCATCTCTTTCTCATAGTATACTTATCCCTCCTTCCAACCCTGCCTGTCTTTCTACTGCCACTCCTTTCCGGCTGCTGTTCTTGGAAGAAAAAAGCAGTATTTGCTTTAGTGAAATTCATGTTGCAAGCATTATTTTGGATTAAACTTTTGCAGGTGAGCTACACTAGTGGACTTGTCTGAGGAGAAGAGTGGAATAGACAGTGAAGATGACGTCACGCACAAGCCGACAGGCCAAAGCTTCTGATTGGCTGCGTTTTTACTTGAGCATTTTCAAGCATGAATGCCCATGTAAAAACACAGTCAATCAGATGCTGTAGCCAGTCAGCTTGTGTGTTACATCATCCTTGCTGTCCTTCCTGCACCCTCTCCTCAGATGTGTCCACCAGTGTGGCCGCCTGTGGAAGTCAAACCTTATTTTGATTGTGTTGAGTGGGATAGAAATGTGAGTTTTGCTATAAAACAAGAGTTTCTGTGATCGTGTACAAAAGTTTGATGGATTTGTTTTCCAAATAAAAATAATGAATGAGGAAAGTTCTTGGATGGATGTTGACAGTGATTCTATATTTGTTGTTGTTTACAGGTGGCAAGGGTTGCACACATTCCCCAGCCAGCCATCATAAGTTTTTCTCCCAGCTTTGCTCCAGTTTGAACGGCCTGCACGAAGCCATCAAAGGTCTGGCCTTGAGGACTGCCGTCCTCCTTGCAGCTTGTGATGTAAAGAGTGGCTTTCAGTAGTAGAGGAAGACTTCAAGAAAGCATATTCTCATTTCAGAATGTGCGTTGTATTTTTGAAAGGGTAGGTAATTAATTTAAGTAGTTTGGATCATCAGGCCTCTAGCTGCTTATTGACACTCGCGTGTTACAATTGCAAATGTAATTGTACAGTTCCTGTCCACTTTAATTCACTTATTGCCCAAAATGGGTAACTCAATGAACCATTCAGTTTTGAAGACACAATAGGTGTTATGAAGATGGAGTGGTTGTGCTAACTAGGCTGTCACAGCTTTTGATCAGTAGTGGTGTATTGTTCATTGACACGTAAGATGTGAAAGATAGCATTCCATAACGCCATCTATGGTTCATTTACACAAAAAGGGGTAAAACTTTCCATCTAATTATACATGGCCCAAAGAAAGTTCCTATCAAAAGCAAGATTTTGACCTGTCAGAAGAAAAAAAATTGATTGTGAAAAAATCTGTCTAAAAACAGTCATAATGATATCAGAAAGAGATCATAGAATGGTGTTACCTGCTCTGTCTGATAAAGAAAGTTAGCCTTGCTGGATGATACGAATGTATCTGTCTTGCACTCAATATGAGAAGCATTTCCAGTTTGATGACTGTATGGCCATGACCTATTTCCTCCACAGAGATGTCCAAGCACTTCAACTCCAAGATCTCCCTGGAGCACCAGTTGCCCACGGTGACAGGGAAGCTGAAGACCACGGACGAGTGCATCGTGTCTTCCCTCATCTCCCTGGTCTCCACCACCAGCAAGGTAAGTCTGCCTGCCTCGGGCCGTGCTCTGCCTTGTGCAGCTGCCTCCTCTCTGTGAACTGTGGCAGTCTCATGGATGGGAATGTGGACAGAGAGTGAAACGGCAGCTCATTGGTTGGAGCCTTTGGACACGAACTAATGAGCTATATATAGCTTTGGTTCCTGCCTTACTGTGAGCTTTTTCTGCTGGATTTCCCGTTCCACCACCTCCACTCTTCCACCCCTGCTATGCTCCTAAGTCACATTCTGTGTGATGGTGTATTAAAAAAAGTGTATCATGCACTAATCTCATTTGGAAAAAGAAATTTTAGTGGTGTGTATTGGGACTGACATCAATGAGGCTGAGCTTTTCTGTATGAGTAAATTATTTTTCCTACTGTTATATGAATAGAGTGGATCTTCATCCCACTGAGTGGAAGCTAGTACCTTGCTCTGTTTGTAAAATTATATTTATGAGGAGGCAAGCTGAACTGCAGGTACTACAGGCAAAGTCCATGTCTTCAATCTGCAGCCCATGTCACTCTCACCCAAGGGCAAGTACAGCTACCTTACACTAATGCTTGTGTTTGGTTTGGTTTGGTTTTCAGATTTCCAGCTTCATGTCAGGCAACCTGGACTTCTTTGGCGAGCGTGCAGGCTACCGCACACGGGGCAGCAGCGTCTCAACATATACCTCTGTGGACAACCCTCGCTCCAACCCCGCTGTGGTGCAGTTTCGACAAAGGGCAGCCAACTACCTTGCTTCCCTGGCCAGGGTAGGAGTCCATGTACCACAGTGTGTCCTGCATTCATTGCCTCATCAAGATCAACATCTTGAAGCTTTGAGTAATCAGGCATTTGCACTGTCAAACTCCGTTGCTGAAGGCCACTACACTGGAATTGAGTTCCAGCAGAAGTCATCCTGCTACCTTGCCCTTCAGGCCATGTTTGGACTCTTGGTGCCTTGGGTTTTGTTGGAGTTTGCAGTCCACTGCATTTGTCTCATGGCTGCCTCAGGTCAGAGATCAGTTCTTGGGGAGTGGTACCAACACCAATTCTGGTTTGGCCACAGTAGCTCAGAATATTACACATTTCAATCACGATCATATCTTCACCAAGGTCATTTCTGTACAATTGTGTTCAGTCAACATCACTGCATTCACGCTGTCTTCAGACTATTGCACTCAAGCTATGGAGTTGGCAGAGAGAAGCCAGTTGCATACCACCTCTGGCCAGTAGAAGACTCTGAAGTTTCATAGGCAGCCATGCATTTGAAGGTCTGCCACATCTCGAAGGACATCCTTTTTTGATGACGGAGAGAGAAAAAGTATGCTGAGCAATTAGTATTACTTTCACTTTTCATAAAATGTTTCTTCAGTCTTTATCATCATTTGCCTTTGTCATTAGCAGTTTTTTTTCAGTAGCCTAACCTGTGTTTGTTTGTTTGTTTTATTGTTTGAATGTTTCCTGGCATCATCACAAATTAGTGCTTAGTTGTTGACAGGTAAACACATACCAGTGGGAATGAGGTTTTTAATGAACTCTCTAAATTTATGGGTGAGGATTGTATTGCCCTGTGTGTGTGTGTGTGTGTGTGTGTGTGTGTGTGTGTGTGTATGCGCATGCGTGCATATTGTGTGTGTGTGTTTGTATGTGTGTGTGTGTGAATGTGTGCATGCATGTGTGTGTGTGTGTGTGCGCGTGCATGCGTGCATATGTGTGTATGTGGGTGTGCGCGTGTGCACACGCATATGTGTGTGTGTGTGTGTGTGTGTGTGCGTGCACATATATGAGTGTGTGTGTGTGTGCAGGCATGTGTGTGTATATGTGAATTTACAATCTTACCAACATTGCCTGATATTTCCACACAGCCCAAAACAGAATCAGTGCCACACAAGGTGGCTGTGCAGAACAGGAAAACCATTCTCAGCTCAGCGGAGAACAGAGAGGGTCTGGCCCAGCAGGTGAGCATTGTGGTGTTTCATGGCCTGAACTGTTGACACAAAAGAGTCAAACACACTGGCCATACAATCCTACCCCCCTTCCTCCCTATTTTCCCAGCAGAAAAGTTGAAATTGAATGAAAATTTATCAATGCTTACATGCATTTTTCCTCAAAATCTGT
>JAWQFJ010015444.1:10000-13231 GCA_034096865.1 Theodoxus fluviatilis
AGTGACGGACAGGGCAGCGACTGACAGGGCAGCTGCGACAACAATCAGACCACAGCTTACACCAAGGATGGGGAGGGGGGTTGGAGAGAGGTCTGACACACAGGATAGGGGGTTGTGAAGAGACAGCAGCGGGGATAACTGAATAGAGGATGAGCACAGTAGATGTACAAGAATATTCCAGACACGGTGTCCTCACAAGCTTACAGCTCCGAGAGACATGCACTTTAGCACTAACTAAACAAATCTACGCAACCACAAAAACATTCACAACACTACCCTCTCCTTAAAACTATTCGGTCCCTGAATAGTTACCAAAACAAATACCACAATTATTAAAATCTCTAAAATCCTGTTCTAACAAAACCAACGACAGGGCCAGACCAAAGTGAATACAATAACAATTTTCCGGCTCATACTATGAACAATCAATGAGGAACGGTTAGCGTTTCACGCGATAATCGAGGTCCATCAGATACAGCTGAGGGCACCGAACAGGGTCAGCGAACGTTCAGTCGCTAAACGCTGTGGATCTCAGAGCCCTACATACTTGTCAGGTGATTCACATGGGAAATCAGGAGAACACACTAGCTGCATTTCTTCACTCGGTAAATCACAGGGAGGAAGGAGCATGAATTCTGGTTACACAAAGCGATGCACAACGTTACTTGCTCAAATCTTTTGCATGACACTTATTAGTTATTCTATGCCAGAATAACACAACACACCATTAATGACGCAATCAACTAACAATCTGACGATACATAAAACTGGATCTACACAGTGAACCGGTACCAAAATATCCTGATGAGTGGAATTTGGACATTTCTTATCAGCGCACAAGTGCTGCCTACCCCGGATGGGTAGGATCTGGACACCTCTACACAGCACACCATTGCTGTTGACCCACACTAAGTCCCACCTGGACGTCTACCCTCAGCACACCTGTGCTGCCGGCCTCCTCTGGGCCTCTCCAGACGTCCCTCTTCAGTACACACAGTACTGGAGACTTCTAAAACGGGTCAAATCCAGATATTCTTCCGCAGCATCTACGCTATAGACCTCACATTAGGTCAAATCCAGATCTCTCCTGAACTCATACATGCAATATAATGGCACCGCGAACACATACTACATCAAGACCTACTACTAAATTAAAAATCAAACTGCTTCATTCCTTACCTCTCTGGCAACACATCATTCAGTCTCCTGACTGCGCAATATCTCCTGTGCAGTAGCATTTAGCTAAGACCATCAGTCCATACGAAAGGTGACGCAATTGCTATCGAAACGTTCTTGTAGCGTCAAGTCTTGATCTCTTCCTGCCCCTGCTGATGACGAATCCCGCGACGCCATCCTCGCCCTGGAGGAAGCCCACGCGGTCGGGTCGTCGTCCTCCGCCGGCGAAGCAGGTCCCGGCCGCCCTCTCGCGAACCAGACGTCCCTCTGCCGGGTCGTTGTAGCGGCGAATCCTCGCACCTCAGCGGAGCAAGGCAGAGGCGATGACAGGTCCAAGGTTGTCCGCCCTCCTTGCAGACTCACGTTTTCGAGGGCGTAGACCACTGGGGGAGTTGCATCTCTTGTTGACTGCCTCTACACCAGACCGCTCCTGAGCGCTGATAGTGCCATCTTCTGTGCCACTACGTCCAGCTGTCCTGTCCGCGACGACAACTCCGACTCTCTTGCGGTGTCGCCGGTTACCCTCTCCAGGGGCATACCCACATGGTCGCACAGGCCTTCAGCTGCTCCTCTGGCACTCTTCACTGGCATTATCCTCCATGGCTCCACAGTCTTCTTCTATCGGCAGTTCTTCTTTTGTACATGCAATCCCTTTGCTGTCTGCCTCGAGACGGTCTTCTTCTCTCTGCTGTTGTTGGCGAGCTCGTGTTGTTTCATCGTCTGCTCACAGGTCGGCTCTTAGATGTAGCAAGCTGCTGTCCTGGGTGGGGGTAGCCAAGCTGGAATCCCACTTCTGACACCATTGTTGCGGGAAATACAAAGGACTGGGGGAGTTGCCGAGGAGGCGAGCGGTGTTGTTCCCTCCGCAATCCTCTCACTGGTGGATCCCGTCCCTTGCGGGACGCCCGGGCTTTCCCAAGCATGACAGCAGCTTCAATGATATGACGCAGGGGCGAAGCTTGTTTCTTTCCACACTTTATTGGCCGTTGTTATATTAAGCTCTTAGTACATAAACGTGTGCACCCTGGTGGTAAAATGGTCTATCAACCAGATGGAATGGGGTCTATCTCTCGCCCTGGTGTAAATAGGGTCTCTGCTCACCCAGATGGAACGGGGGACCCGTTAAGCAAGCACTGCAGCCTCTATTTATGGAGATGGACAGGAGCAGGTGCAAAAAGGGAACCGGAAGGTTCACTTCCGGAGGACCCTCATACAAAGAATGAAAGACAGGGGTCAGAGGGGCGCGGGTGGGTGCTGCGAAGAATCCATGAAAAGGGAAAGATTTCACCAGTAAAATACTCACGTGTACACCAAAAAATGGCGGCGAGAAAAGAGGATGTTTATGGGATTGATCATGTGATCAGGGAGGTGACTGGGGCAGTTGTTTGTTTTGGTTTCGCCGAATTTGCTCGCGGAGCGAGATTAATGCACTTGTGAGATATGGTAAGATATGTGAAGTTAAACTGAGGGGTGCGGTTGACTAGCCGAGGGTCACACTAAGATAACGAGTGACTGACAGGGCAGCGACTGACAGGGCAGCTGCGACAACAATCAGACCACAGCTTACACCAAGGATGGGGAGGGGGGTTGGAGAGAGGTCTGACACACAGGATAGGGGGTTGTGAAGAGACAACAGCGGGGATAACTGAATAGAGGATGAGCACAGTAGATGTACAAGAATATTCCAGACACGGTGTCCTCACAAGCTTACGGCTCCGAGAGACATGCACTTTAGCACTAACTAAACAAATCTACGCAACCACAAAAACATTCACAACATAAATATGTAAACTGTTTGAGTCTGGAAGAGAAAGTACACATCTTCTTGATAAAGTGGGAACCATCTGCCAAAGTGGGAGATGAATATTACCACAGTCCAAGAGACCAGTGTCACCACAGTCTCGGGTTGATCCAGGCCACTACCACCCGGCCTCAACTGCTCTCTCTCTCTCTCTCTCTCTCTCTCTCTCTCTCTCTCTCTCTCTCTCTCTCTCTCTCGTCCCTCTCTCCACCAATTTAAATATATCTGTATCTTTCCAGAGTTCCAAGAAATCG
>JAWQFJ010015446.1:0-2500 GCA_034096865.1 Theodoxus fluviatilis
CACCTCTGGTCAGAAGAGCGAGATGGACAGATAGATAGGGAACTCCAGGCATGGGCGCTCACAACAACACAAGTCAGGAAGGGTCACCACAGAGTGAAATCCGAGAGGCCCCTCCCCTGGTCAGACCGATTCTAAGACAAACAAACGTCCCCATTCCCAGAAGAGCCAGATGAGAGAGAGAGAGAGAGAGAGAGAGAGAGAGAGATCTGCAACCTCTCACACCCACAAGACCCTTCAACTGCACGTGATGCCCATCAATCAGCAGGAGGGACCATACCCAGTCTATCACGCAGCAATGCTCCTGCAGAAAGTCTGTCCCCAGGATGACGTCGTCTTCTTCATCGGCGATCATTAAGGGGTGAGAAATAACAAGCTCACCGGCCTTCATGTTCACTGTCACGACGCCGTGCACAGGGATCGGTCTGTTTCTGACGTCAGTGAGCACCATCGCCGATTCCTCCATCCTCTTGAAGGGGCACAGACCAGTCTTTATCACAGAAACGGTCGCTCCTGAGTCGATCAGCGCCTGGTAACGGTTGCCGTCGATGTGAACCTCGATCGACGGTCCTGCTCGGTCGACGCGCACGCTCTTGAGCCGGTGCAGGGTGGAGTTTTCCTGGGTGGTGGTGGCCTTCTCCTTCCTCTGTGGACAGCGGCGAGCGATGTGGCCTGTCTTATTGCAGTTGTAACACTTGATATGTCCACGCTGTCCCTCCCGACGAGAGGAAAGGTTTCTGATCTTTACCAAATACTCCTCCATCAGCTGTATTAACTTGGCTGTCACTGTCTGATTTCTCTTGGCTATCGATGGCTCTAATTCTCTGAGGCTGGGTCGCTTGCTCACGCTGGAAGATTGCTTCGACGCGAAGAGCGGTGTTCACTGTCTCCCTCAAAGTGCTTGGAGCCAGTATCTGCACCTGACATTTTGCTTTGTCTTCGACGAGGGCATCTAGGAACTTCTCCCCAGCCAAATCGTCGATTGCCTCCCTGTTAAAGGCAGGGTGAGCTCGCCTCACCAGCCTTTCAATGTCGGCCGCCAACTCGATGAACGAATCTCCCTTCTTGCGCTTTCTTGTGTAGAGCACTGCCTTAGCCTGGTCTGCATTCCGGTTATCTTGAAACCTGTCACGGAGGGTCCCAACGAGGGCAGTGTAGTGGTTCCTGCCTTCTGGCGGAATGGTTTCCAGGACTGTCAGCGCGTGTCCCGTCAGGCTGGAAATGAAGAAACTCGCTTTCTCCCATTCTTCCCAACAGTTGATCTGCACGGTCACCTCAAACTGGATGTGGTATGCATCCCACGGTGCCTTCCCGTCGTACGATTGTGGCCGCTGCACCGGACAACCGCCTGGGGTATATACCTCTTCGTGGTTTGAAGCGAACGGTGACGCCTCGGCTCAGAGTTGCTTGAGGGCCAAGTGGTTATCTTGGGTGTAAAGTCTGGCTGGATATAAGAAGCTTGTTTTTGTTTCTTCTTTCTCTTCCAGCTTTTTCTCCAGTCTGCAGATGACAGTGTCAAGCCGAGTTCCTTCCCCTTCAAGAGAGTCGAGGCGTGCTGCTTCTTGCTGGAGGTTAGCATCAATGCGATCTACCTCCACTCCTAGGCGAAAGTTTACTGCCTCGATATCCCTCTGCAGTCCCTCTGTCCCGGCTTTGATGGTCTGCAGCAACTCTTCCTGACGTAGGCGATGTTTCCTCTCTTCCACCTTCTTCTGTTCTTGGTATGCAGCCTCTTGCTGGCGACATTCGGCTTCTTGTCGTTCTCTCTGTGCCTCTTTTTCTTTTTCTTCTAGCCCCTCTGTTCTCGGTGTCGTTTTTCTTTCTCCTGGGCTTCTCTCTGCTGTCTTTGTTGGTCGAGCAGGAGTTTCATCATCATAGGGATGTCTTCCGTCGGTTGCTCTGTCGCCTCAGCACGTGCGGCGGCTCAAGTCATGCATTTCTCGCCGTCCATACTTCGACTGTTCGCCGTCTCGGGAACCAATGTTGCACTCCTCTCTTGCAATATCCTGTTGTACGGGGGTTCTCCTAGCTTGTGCCGGGAAGTCGAAGGTACAAACACTGGTGGTCGTTTTCTATAAGCTTTATTCACTCACTGGTCGATACACAGCGGTGACAATAAACAGTACCGTCGTACTCGTAGCAGCTTCACTCAATGCGCAGTGCCGCAGAGGACTTACTCCTTACAAAGGAGGACTTGTTTATCCTCTAGTTAAGCTCTTACCTGAACTCTGTCATATCTGCTGTCGTCTCTGAGTGTCTCTCTTGCTTTATCGTGCCTTATATACCTAAACACAGGTTCCAGATCTTTTGGGAAGCTTAGTTGAGTTTTCGCTCATGCTTGAGCTGGAAATCAACTGACGGCATGTGACACAACAAGACAAATTTAGCCCGACTCGACCACGTGCCATGGCAATGACCTAAGAGGACTGACCGATGTAAACAAACCGACTGTGCTACATCTTCTCACACGATCTAGAACCGTCACAACACCAACTTCTCGACC
>JAWQFJ010015446.1:5000-7500 GCA_034096865.1 Theodoxus fluviatilis
TAGGAACAGACTCACTGTAGGTTGGGGGTATGAATAGACCCACTGTACGTTGGGGGTAAGAATAGACCCACTGAAGTTTGGGGGTAAGAATAAACCCACTGTAGGTTGGGGGTAAAAACAGACCCACTGTAGGTTGGGGGTAAGAACAGACCCACTGTAGGTTGGGGGTAAGAATAGACCCACTGTAGGTTGGGGGTAAGAACAGACCCACTGTAGGTTGGGGGTAAGAATAGACCCACTGTAGGTTGGGGGTAAGAATAGACCCACTGTAGGTTGGGAGTAAGAATAGACCCACTGTACGTTGGGGGTAAGAATAGACCCACTGTAGGTTGGGGGTAAGAATAGACCCACTGTAGGTTGGGGGTAAGAATAGACCCACTGTACGTTGGGAGTAAGAAAGACCAACTGTAGGTTGGGGGTAAGAACAGACCCACTGTAGGTTGGGGGTAAGAATAGACCCACTGTAGGTTGGGGGTAAGAATAGACCCACTGTGGGTTGGGGGTAAGAATAGACCCACTGTAGGTTGGGGGTAAGAATAGACCCACTGTAGGTTGGGGGTAAGAATAGACCCACTGTAGGTTGGGGGTAAGAACAGACCCACTGTAGGTTGGGGGTAAGAACAGACCCACTGTAGGTTGAGGGTAAGAATAGACCCACTGTAGGTTGGGGGTAAGAACAGGCCCCCTGTAGGTTGGGGGTAAGAACAGACTCACTGTAGGTTGGGGGTAAGAACAGACCCACTGTAGGTTGGGGGTAAGAATAGACCCACCGCGTCTCCCAGCGCGATTCGTCAAAGGTGTGTGACTGAGGAAATTGTGACAGGATTCGCTCCTATATACTCTGACCATTTCTAGAAATTTTCGTTATCAGTGGCCTTTCATAGCCCACAAAGGCATATAGGCCGTAAAACTCAATCCATCCGATCCGTCCTCATTTCTCTCTCCAGTCAAGATAGCTGTTTTTGACGTGCTTCTCACACCTGACCACCTGTCTCCATTCTCTTCTGCTATTTTGTCCCACTTTACCATAACCATCTCCCTCGTCTTCCTCTGTCCCTTCCTCTCCATCCCCACTCTCCTTCTCCTATTTTTCCCAGCACATCCTCCCCCCCCCCACTCCCCCCCCCCCCCACCCCCCCTCCTCCAGCACCACACCTCCCATCATTTAGGTTATTCCGTCTTGATTCGCTCTCTTCAAATCAACACATCCACTTCTTCATATCCTCCATCTCCTCTTTGTCATCCACTTCTTCTCTGTTCCACTTCAGCAGCGGGTCTTCCTCGGAAGCAGTGTCTGCGAATTTTTCCTCTCTTTCTCTCTGTTTTTGGCTTGGTGTTTTTTCTTGCCTTCGGATTGTTTTTGTGGAGGCATGCACTTCATTGCAAACAAATTATTTTTATTCTGAAAAATATCTCGACACGAGCTACATGATTTTGGTCCTCGATCCATATTGCAGATACCATAGTTCCAAAGAAAACTGAATATGAACTTTCAAGAAAGTTTTGACCTTTTGAAAAGGACCTGCGTCAGAATCTGACATATTTCTCTTGGAGAATATCGTTTTTCAGTCGGAATTGATACTCGTAGAAGCAAGGCGATACCTCTTGTTGAAACATGAGGTTATTTTGTGGCTAGATTCCGCTAAAAATACGAATTCTTGCATTTACAGAACAACAAGAAACTAACATCCTGGGCCTGTATTCACAACGGCGATTTATCGGCGATTTATTTTAACCCCGATTTATCTCTAAACTCAGACGATTCCAACTGCCTGTTCCGCTCTCCCTTGGCTGGAAACCAGTATATATAGCAAAGCGCAACCTAGAATCCTCTGACGAGCGTACCTTATCTAACCGATCAAGATAACGCGGGGCTAGGGGATAAATCGAGTGTTGAACAGATAAATCGCCGTTGTGAATACGGGCCCTGAGTAGTTTCTCTTTGTGCATGAGTTTTTGTCGGAGCAGGGACAGACTGCAGTATAACGTAACATAGCGCATTATAGCGTAACATAGCATAACATAGCATAACATAACATAACAACATAACATAACATAACAGCATAACATAAAAACATAACAGAACATTATATAATATAATGTAACGCAACGCAACGAAACGAAACGAAATGAAACGAAACGTAACGTAACGTAACGTAACGTGACGTAACGTGACGTGACGTGACGTGACGTGCATGACATAACATAACATAACATACCATAACATAACATAAACATTAACATTAACATTAGCATTAGCATAAACATAAACATACACATAAACATAACAACATAACATAACATAACATAACATAACATAACATAACATAACATAACATAACATAACATATATTTTAATTACCTAAAAAGGAAATTAAAGTCACAAATCGCTGGTAGAATAATAACTAATTATGCAGAAATAAAAAAATCCTTAAACATCACAGGACGTCACAATCCGGAAATTAAGAATATGATTATGAAGGTAAAGGGCTGCATAGCA
>JAWQFJ010015446.1:12500-13567 GCA_034096865.1 Theodoxus fluviatilis
CCCGTCCCGTCCCGTCCACATCCCGTCCCGTCCCATCCCATCCCATCCCACATCGTCCTGGCCCGTCCCATCCCGTCCCGTCCCGTCCCGCCCCATCCCATCCCATCCCATCCCATCTCATCCCACACCGTCCCGTCCCCTCCCGTCCCGTCCACATCCCGTCCCGTCCGGTCCCGTCCCTTCCCATCCTATCCACATTCCGTCCCGTCCCGTCCCATCCCATCCCGTCTCATCCCGTCTCGTCCCGTCCCATCCCATCCCGTCCCGTCCCGTCCCGTCCCGTCCCATCCCATCTCATCCTATCCACATTCCGTCCCGTTCCGTCCCGTCCCATCCCATCCCGTCTCGTCCCGTCCCATCACATCCCATCCCATCCCATCTCATCCCACATCGTCCTGGCCCGGCCCGTCCCGTCCCGTCCCGTCCTGTCCCGTCTCATCCCATCCCATCTCATCCCGTCTCGTCCCGTCCCGTCCTGTCCTGTCCCGTCCCGTCCCGTTCCATCCTATCCCGTCCCGTCCCATCCCATCCCATCCCATCCCGTCTCGTCCCGTCCCGTCCTGTCCTGTCCCGTCCCATCCCATCCCATTCCATCACATCCACATCTTGTCCCGTCCCATCCCATCCACATCCCGTCCCGTCTCGTCCCGTCCCGTCCCGTCCCGTCCCGTCCCGTCCCATCCCATCTCATCCCACACCGTCCCGTCCCGTCCCGTCCCGACCACATCCCGTCCCATCCCGTCTCGTCCCGTCCCGTCCCATCCCATCTCATCCCACACCGTCCCGTCCCGTCCCATCCCGTCTCGTCCCGTCCCGTCCCATCCCATCCTATCCACATTTCCGTCCCGTCCCGTCCCGTCCCATCCCATCCCATCCCGTCTCGTCCCGTCCCGTCCCATCCCATCCCATCTCATCCCACATCGTCCTGGCCCGTCCCGGCCCGTCCCGTCCTGTCCCGTCCCATCCCCATCCCATCCCATCCCGTCTCGTCCCGTCCCGTCCCGTCCTGTCCCGTCCCGTCCCGTCCCGTCCCATCCCATCCCATCCCGTCTCGTCCCGTCCCGTCC
>JAWQFJ010015447.1:0-12500 GCA_034096865.1 Theodoxus fluviatilis
CTCACAACAACACAAGTCAGGAAGGGTCACCACAGAGTGAAATCGGAGAGGCCCCTCCCCTGGTCAGACCGATTTTAAGATAAACAAATGTCCCTGTTCCCAGAAGAGCTAGATGAGAGAGAGAGAGAGAGAGAGAGAGAGAGAGAGAGAGAGAGAGAGAGAGAGAGATCTGTAACCTCTCACAAACATATAATCTACTAAAAGCCTAGCTGATATTGTTGTATACATTTCCTCCAGTGGCATTTGATTTAAATTCTCTTTATTGTAAGGTGATACAGCATATTCCTCGACCATTTCCCTAATGGTTGCCTTTACCATACCTATAAATTGCTTGTCCCTTAATAAGCTGGAATAGAATTTCCAGAAACCCTTACCTCTCTCCCCTCCTTTCAAGAATGTAAGAGCAACAACGGAATGATCCGTCCTGTACCCTACATTGCTACTCACACTGGAGACCGCATTGGCTATACCAACTGATCATAAAAAACAGTCCAACCTTGCTTGTTTTCCTTAATGTGTCATACGCCATGTATTTCTTCTTTCACTAGGATGCATTTCTCTCCATATATCTACTAGATCGTACTTGCCCATACTATTAGGAACTAATTCCCTAGCATTTCTATTGTTGAACCGAACATAATAAGTACAGTCCCTTTCCTGATCCATTATTAAGTTCCAAACTCCCCCAAGAAGTATCTCCTCATTTACTAACAAATCTATGTTCCGAAATAGTTCAGTGTAGAAAACAGGACTGTTATCATTAGGTCCAAACATGTTTCCAATTGTGAGTCTTCTTCCCCCTAATTCAATGTCCACTAGCAAATAGTTACCCCCCGCGTCCGTAACAGAACTATGCACTTTTTATTCAAAGGCATTGGTAAACAAAATTGCCACATCTCTGGATTTGCTGCTGTGTGGAGCTACTAAACCTTCTAGATCACAGTTCAGTATCAATCTTTTACTTCTATTTTCGTCAAGATGAACATCTTGTAACATAATAATAGAAGTGTTTTTAGCCCTTAAGTAATTAAGAACATCTCTTCGCTTCGGTGAGTCAGCCAGATCCCTGCAGTTCATGGAAATCACCTGAATGTCACTCAGGGGGAAATTTATCGACGTCATGCAAGCTCATTCCTACGTTTACCAACGGGGGTGGGGGTGGGGGTGGGGGGTAAGAGTCTTCCTGAGCAAAAGAAGAAAACGTCCACCCCCATGACAACAATGCAAGCGCATCTGGCATATTCGGGAAGGAAAAGGGAGGGGAGAGAGAGAATTTGGAAACAAATATGGAATCAATGCATGAATCAAATCAGCCGAGAATAAAACAATAAAATAAGCTAGATGCAATTGACTCATTATTCAACTGTACAAAATGAACAAAACGAAACTGTAGCGTAGTTCAGAAAGGGCTTGCTACAGCCCTGCCACGCCTATACCGCCTTTGAACTGATATTTACAATCACGTTTACAAGCAAAAAGGGGGAAAAGGGGGAAAAGGGGGGAAAGGGGAAAAGGGTTGGTTTTGAAACAATCAATTCTTAATTTATAAGCACTCATATTTTTCTTCGGACCTGAAGAGGTGTTGATTGTGCTACTCACAGTACAATGTATCATTGTCTTCTTATATCCACAGTCACTGCATCACTGTTTGTATCAAGAAATTATTAGCAGTAAACCTATGGATAATTGACCAGGGGCCGTATGCAAGAAAATGGAATAGAGTATTTTTTTTCCTGTATAGCGGTATTCAAGAATAAAGTGCCAGTGATTTGTGTGCAGGAAAACTGAATAGACCTATTCTTACCTTATTTCTACGAATAACTTATTCGGCAGTTCAATCCAGAATAACGTTCGAGTAAAAATCTATTCCGAAATGGCGATATGTTTTTTTGTCGACTGTATCGGGCGAAATCGAATATTTCGAGACTGAAGCCACCTATTTGAAATAAATGATGACGTGGAATTGTAACAGAAGTTCAGATTCAGGTGAGAGGACATCATCAACATGACTGATGAAATATGCAATGACCTACAACTTGTCAACCGACGCGGAACTTTGCCACCATTACTGCAAGTCATGACAGCTCTGCGGTTGGTAACACGCAACTTAGCAGTTTACGCATGCGCGAACTGGGGGCAATTTCTATAGCTAGGTCGAATAGTTATTCCCTCAGGAGCTAAGTTTCCTGCATACCAAATCACGTTACAGAATACAGGAAAAGTAACTATTCCTATTTTTGTGTTATTCAGGAATGCATTTATTCTTTTTTTTTTTGCATACGGCCCCATGATTACACGAATAAAGTAGCGAGTTACCTCCACTGGACTGTATCAGTCCCATCCTTCTCCGAGAAAGTAAATGGCACTCACAATAGTACTCACACTTTTTCCGTGCATAAAAGATGCCAGGTGCCTGCGACCTATTCTCCTGAATTCCAGTATCTATGAGCTGCCACGTGCATTTGGCCTGGCTTGCTTATCCTCGCCCTCCCCCCCAAAATAGTAAAAATCATGCACTCTTTCAGCGGACTCGAGTGCAAATAGTGTATCGACTAAGATAGTCCCACCTCAGAAATGTATGCTGTAAGCCATATCTTTTAGCGGACTCGAGTGCAAATAGTGTGTCGACTGAGATAGTCTCACCTCAGAAATGTATGCTGTAAGCCATACTTTATCTTTCTTGACTGGTTTTCAACATCTCAGATATATTCTTGAAATTACCAAAAACAATATTCTTTTTACTTTCACGAGAGCTTTTTCACTCAAATCGCGTTTGTACCACTTCCATACCCACTCACACTCACACTTCCATACCCACTCACACTCACACTTCCATACCCACTCACACTCACACTTCCATACCCACTCACACTCACACTTCCATACCCACTCACACTCACACCTGCATATGCCTACACACACACTTTCCCTCGGGTAGATCCATGCTGTTTATTGCCTTTCGTCCTCGATATTCATTTACTCTTGCAATTATGTAATCCAACATCTCCCTGCCCTCTCACAATCGCTTACACTTACAGCAACCTCTAACATACACACACACGCACATCCCATCGCACGCGCTCTCACTCACACACGTGCGCGCGCACACACACACAAACACACGCGCGCGCTCGCACACACACATACACACGTTCTTTGTACGTTGCAACACTCGAAGGAGTAGTCTGTTCCTGTCCTTCACACCACAATGTTAATAAAATGTAGCTCAGTCACTGTTCATGGTCACCTACATTTACCAATGCAGAATGATGGAGGACTTGCCCAGAAATGGCACTGAGTGAAGCGACATCCTCACTCTGTCGATCTATAAACACTGGTTCCTCCACTGACCCCTCACCTCGCTTCTCCGTCAGGAACGCACTCAGCACTGCAGCGGTCACCAGCTGACCACGAGAGACACTTGTCGCCTCTTGTTACCAGGATGAACTGGCGTGGAGGTCCATTCTCTTCGAGTTGAGGATGGCAGATCTCTCAGAACCACGTCTCGTGCTAGGTTCCAAGTTCCTTGCAATTCCGACTGGTCCTCGTCGCAGCCTCGATGTTTCTCCTGCTGTTCCATCCCTCCGAGCGGTGCCACACCATGAAGTCCGGCTGCCGACTGTATCCTCCTCTTTTCCAGCGTCTCAATGAGTAAATCCAGCACCTCCTTTCCAGTCTCTGATCTTGGGGTCCAGCCGCCAGTCCGTCCCTCGGCCGTATACGCTTGTGCTCTTCTTGAACTATCAACTGGGCGTCCCTCCCTCTGGGCTACTTGCTCTTTCCGCCACCTTTTCTCTGTCTGCTTCTGCCGCTGCCCTGGATACTCCACCTGTTTTCTTCCAGTATCTTCAAAGAAGTCAGAGAGGGCTGTGGTTTGATCGATCTTGACCACTCTTCCACTCTGAAGCCTTGCAGATGTGACTCCGTCACGCGTCCAGGCGTTCTCCCTGCCAACATTTACCTTCCCCATATTGAGAATCCTGTAGTTTGAGACTGTCAGATCCTCCAACATCCCGATGGGGTTTCCCGTCAGACGGTTTCTGGCTTGCAGCACGATATTCCGATCCGTCAACCTGACAAATCGCACTATCGTCGGACGTTTCTGTGCAGGCTTGAAGCGTCCAAGACGATGTGCTACATATATTCCTTCAGCTGCAAAATTTGACAGTCCCAGGACAGATCTAAAACAGTTCCCCTCCTTGTGTGTACTGTCTTGTAGCGTCTCCCTTTCATCATCATTCAGCTTACAGATTCGAATGTTCCACTTCCTCGATCACTGTTCAAACTGATTCATTTGCATCGTGTCTGCCTCAGAGTCACTTTTGTCCGCTGTATTTCTTCCCTCTGTTCATCTCTCTCTCTCTCTTCAAGTCGTGTTTTTTTCCTCAGTCTCTCGTTTTCCAACTGCAGCTCCAAAATTGCTCCCTCTGTCTTTTCTCCTCTTTCATCGATTCTTCGCAAAGTTTCCTGAATGGCGCCTAGCTGCTCTTTCAGACCATCGTAGGTCTGCGTTTCATCTACAGTTTTACTTGTTTTTACCGCAGAGTCCTTGTCACTAGATGACATGTCGGTAGAAGCCTTGGTGCCATTTCTTGCACTACGTCTGCAGCGTTTGCTCCTCGAATACACCGCGAGTGACATGAGTTCACACAACGCATTGGCAGGGCTGAGCTATGGGTTATGCAACTCAAATCATCGTGAAGTTTTCAAAATCAACTAGTTCTCCAAAGAAAACAACATGAAAGTTTTCACCGTCTCTTGCCAAAACACTCTACAATCGCTTCACTTGAACTCCACCACATTAGACGACGAAAACGCGTTGACTTTGAGGAGAGCACCGCAAGCCTGACTCAAATACTGGTTTTTATTTGGGAGGGTTCTACCGCTCAAAATACATGGTAGCACCTACACGCAGTCAGAATAAGTCGTAAATATTAAACGGCAACAGGATCAATACTGAACGGTGGACATTCTTCAGATTTTCCTCCTTCCATGTTACGTGGCGTGTGGTTATCCAGAGTCTACAAATATCAAGCGCAGTCTGATATCTTGGGTTATATTCGCTGAATATTTGGTCAAGTGTTCCTGTCCTTAATTGGTTTTCGCCAAAACTTGGCAAATATTTGCCAAGACTTGGGATATTGGCTCGACAGGTAATGCATAGCTATTGGCGCGAGATATTCGTGAGATCCCCTTGGAGCACAATGGTGGAAAAATATGTCGCTTCGTTTACATTTACATCCATAGCACACTTAGGTATGGGCATGATGCCGATCGATGCCATATGCCAAATATTCTTTGTTGCAAGATATTGACTTGGTTTCGTCAAGCTACACTGGTCCGCAAAATTTAAGGGCCGGCCCTTGTTATCAGTAGCTTTACAAATATTTATTTTACACTGAGACAACGACACTGAAAATGACGCAAGGTGGGCTACGCTGAAACTTTATTTATTGCTGCTAGTGCCCAAACCTGTTATGCAGGCATTGCCTTTGAGCAAAGGTGTTGTCAGCGGAGCCAAAAATGTTGCAAATTCACGAGAATTTTACAACGTTTAGTCGAGTTTCGCTGAAGAAGCAATGTTGCTGGAGGTTTCTGGCATATTGCACGTGAAAGCCATGTCCGTAGTGACCACTGTTCAGCAACAGTTACAAACCAACAGGTATTTAAGGGCCGCAACCAGGGCTCTCAATAATCATGCCCCCAAGACAGAGACTGTCAACACGATCGTGGACGAGCGCTGGGATGGCTTCAGGATGGAACTCCCGGCCGAGAAGTCGCCAGACGGCTTGGAGTGAGCCACTCTGTCATCCAACGCCTGCACGAACGCTTCCAGGCCACCGAAAGTGCTGATGAACGACCCCGCTCCGGAGACCCACGAGCAACGAGCCGGCGCGAAGACCGTTATCTTCAACTTTTGGCGCTGCGTGACCAAACAATCACTGCCAGGACCCTGAGAGTCACCCTGAGGACGGCCACCAACATTACCATCTCCCAGGGCACCGTCGAGCGACGCCTGCACGAGGTTGACCTCCACTCAAGGGTCCCTGCCATCCGAACACCGCTGACACCACAACATCGCCGAGCTCGGATGGCGTTCTGCCGCAACCACCAGCGCTGGAACAGGCAGCAGTGGGGCACAGTCCTGTTTACCGATGAATCTCGGTTTACCGTGTCGAACAGTGATGCTCGGAGGCGCGTGTGGCGACGTGTAGGCGAGCGATTCATCGATGCTTGCGTCCAAGAGCACAACCGTTATGGAGGGGGATCTGTGATGGTGTGGGGAGGCTTTCATCTCCATGGGAGGACTCCTCTGTACCTCATCCGAGGCAACCTGACCGGCATCAGGTACAGAGATGAGATTGTCAGGCCGATCATCGTCCCCACTCTGCGGGCCATGGGACGTGGCTCCTGTCTACAGGACGACAACGCCACCCCTCACCGTGCTGTGGTGGTGAGGGACTTTCTGCAGCGTCAGCAGGTTGTCCGCATGGACTGGCCAGCACGATCCCCAGACCTGGCTCCCATTGAAAACTTGTGGGACATTCTGGGACGCCGCGTAGTGGACAATCACCCCCATCCCGCAGATGCTGCTCAGCTCTTCCAGTTCCTGCAGCAGGAGTGGCTCGCCATCCCACAACATATGCTGCAGAACCTTGTCCGCTCGATGAGGCAACGGGTGATGGATTGTTTTGGCAGCAAATGGTGGCCAAACCCGTTATTGAACGTGGACAAACTGACTGGACGTTCCTTGCAACTTTCAGAAAGGGTGGTGGTGTGCTTCTGACGGATGCCAAGCTAATGAGTTTTGACTTGTCAATGAATTTTTGGCATAAATCAATTGCTTAAATGTTGCATTAAATCATTCTTTGAATTGCAGATATTTTTAAAAATGTGTTTCCTTTTGAGAGAGAAATGTTTATGTGGCCCTTAACTTTTGCGGACCAGTGTATTAAGAAGCTAAAGATTTGGTAAGACTTGGCGCAATGGTTGCCGAATTTTTGCCGAATGTTAGCCAATAAGTAATTTACCAAGACGATGAATATCAGCCAATATTTATTTGTCACTTAAGAACAGGCTTATCACGCGAGAACCGGCTATTGCGCGTTCTTTCATGAAATCATTTACTTTATTTCTGATTTGATACGCATTCGGTATCCACCCCTTTTTCAGTGACATTTTCCTAAAAGCGACGAGACTGAAGATTGTCAGCCTTTTTCCGCGTCATTCAACAGAATCCAGATTTACCCTGCAGTCATGTCACACTCTCATGTCTGGGGACAATGCTAATAAATGCGACAGTTAACACCTTGTCGCAGTGAAAGCTGTCTAAAAGTGGGGCAAACGATTTGTCGATGAAGATGGTAGTGGTGAAGACGTTGGTGGTGGTGATATCGATGTTGGTGATGGTAATAGTGATGGTGATGGTTGTGATGATGGTGGTGTTGGTAGTGATGGTGATGGTGAAGGTTGTAATGGTGATGGTTGATGGTTGATGGTTGATGATTGATTGATTGATGATTGATGATGACTGATGATGATGATGATGATGCTGACTATGATGATGAAAGAGATTTATAAATCTCTTGAATCGTGAAAGATCGCCGATACTTTGCGTTAGAGTTCAAATAAAACCTTATTCACTTCAGTACATTATTTCTGTTGTCAAGACACCTACACAGATGCAGGCGGCAACCGTACATCTGGAAGGGCAGATTCAGACTGAAAACATTTTTGTTGCGATATTATGCGAGCATATATCTAAACACAGTAAGCACACGCACACGCGTGTACTCACGCTCGTACGCGCGTGACGCTCCTTCACACAGATACGAAATATTTCATATTTGCTGCACGAAGACCAAACATATCTACGTGGATCTTCGGCGCAGTCGATGAAAAGAGGGTGGGACGAGGCTTTTACCCATATTTTGAATGGGCCCACATCCGGTCCGTTTTGGTCCCGCGAATGGAAACAAGGGGTGGTGACGTGCTGATGCTGCACTCGTGATTTTCTGCGTTGTCTACGTTGTCTGTTGTTTATCGCACTATACTCTCACAAAGTGCAACCTTCTGCAAATCGATAAAGGTTATCGACGTCAGCCGAATGCTTTCTTAGCAACTGGATACAGCCCCACAATGGGAGTCAAACGCACGCAAACAGGATGGCTACGTCTTAGTCAATGTTCTTGAGCATTCTTTCCATCGTGTACCCAGTAACTTCGATCCATTCGAAACTGCCGCTGAAAAGTTCATCCTGACGCGCACTTTCATACTGCCTTTTTCACAGGGCACTGGAAAAGGTCGCTCAGTGGAGATCACACCAATCGATGTTGAAGACAACTTTTCATCTTTTCAAACACTTAGTTTTCACAACATGTCCAAGGATGCAGTTCTGGGAATTGCGCAGTGATTTCTGAATGCCGAAAGCATACGACGACGTCTTCATTAGTTTGACGTCACCAACCGTGATTTGCGATAACAATTTTGGTCGTAATTCCAAAACGAAATAACAGATAACTTCCAAAATTTAACTAATTCTTTCTTAGTTAAAGCCCTGAAAATAAATCAAATTTTATCAGGATCCATATTGAACATTTGGAGTCATGTTCGAACCGAAGGTAACACATAACCTCCTTGACAGAGGTGAAAAAAGTATCAATTTTTATGTCACGCAGAGCCCGACTTCGGGCCAAAAAAGACCTGCACATTCATAAAGCCAACTTTGACCCCCACTTCGATCTCTGTGTCGTACGAAAAATGTAATACAATACTCACCCGTAGTGGAGAGTAACCAATGTTAGCTGAAGGAGTTTCAGCCGTAGAACTTAATGTTGATGATGATGATGATGTCCACTTGTATGGCGCACATATCCATGCTGGCAGCATGCTCAAGGCGCAGGAGATTGGGGGGAAGGGAGAAAAAAGTTATCAAAAACAGAGACTGGTGCACAGTCTTTCAGTCGGGTATGTCCTTTTATTTAAGACTATTAACACAGACCCCAAGTCAGAAAAGGTGAGTCTTCAGAGTGCTCTTGAAGTCCTCCAGTGACTTCACTTCTCGCATGTTCTTGGGGAGCGCATTCCACAGGGTTGGGCCACAGTAGGAGAACGAGCGGCGACCCAAGCGCTTCCCTATGTGGCCGGCCCTACTGGGTGGAGCCAGCAGTGACTGGGAAGCAGAGCGAAGACATCTGGGGGGGTTGTGGAGAGGGATGATGTCTCTGAGGTACTGGGGGAAAGTTGGATCGTGCACACGCTTATAGCACAGGGAGAGCACCTTGTGGTCCACTCTCTTCATGACTGGGAGCCAATGGAGCTTGCGGAGGACTGGAGTGATGTGGTCGGTCTTCTTGGTCCTAGACACAATCCTTGCCGCCGTGTTCAGAACACGCTGGAGTCGGTCGAGCTGCTGGACAGGGAGGCCCCAAAGACAGCCGTTGGCATAGTCAATCTTGGAGATGACTAAGGCCACTGCGATGGTAGTTGCAGCCCTGTCTGTAAGGATGTTCCGCAGCTTACCAAGCGACCGGATGTGGAAGTAAGATCCGCTTACCACAGCACTCACATGGGCCTTCATCGTGAGGTCTTCGTCGATCATGATGCCCAGGTCTCTAACAGTGTGTGAGAAGGGAATGTCTGACTGGCCAACGCGTACAGTGCTCAAGCCAACAGAGTCTCTCTTGATCTTTGGGCCACATAAGATGGCTTCCGTTTTGTCGTCATTGAGCTTGAGCATATTGGCAGTCATCCATGCCTTCACATCACAGCAGCACAGCTCAAACTTCCTGGCAGACTCGGCTGCAGAGGCATCATCAGGAGAAAAAGAGTCATACAGGCCCGAGTCGTCAGCAAAAAGCTGCCTTCCTAACCCATGTCTCTCGATGATACGTCCCAACTCCGACGTGTATAATGAGAAGAGTACCGGTCCCAGCACGGACCCTTGGGGGACCCCTCAAGTCAGCTCCGTTGCATCAGATGCTGCGGTTTTCACACTGACGTACTGGAACCGATCCTCAAGATACGACTGGAACCACTGGTGGACGCACCCATCGAGCCCATACTCATGATGAAGTCTCTGGAGGAGCAGCTGATGGTCGATGAGGTCAAAGGCGGCACTCAAGTCCAGCATCACCAGCAGGGAGAGGTCACCACGGTCAGCAGCGCAAAGGAAGTCATTCAAGACGCGAAGAACAGCAGTCTCTGTGGAATGGCCTGGCCTGTAGGCTGACTGGAAACAATCCAATAGCTGATGACGAGACACATGCTCCGCGAGCTGGTCGGCAACAACACGCTCAAGCAGCTTTGACACATATGGTAGGTTAGACACCGGGCGGTAGTTCTTCTCAACACCGGAGTCCAAGGTCGGTTTCTTAAGAAGCGGTCGTATGACGGCCGTCTTGAGGGGGCGAGGAACACAACCCGCAGCAAGGCTGGCGTTCACGATGTGAACCAAGACAGGCAGCAAAATGTCAAGGTTGTCTAACACTAGCTTGGTGGGGACAGGGTCAACACTGGAGAAAGTCGGCTTTGACCTGGCTATCACCTTACGCAGCTGATACTCTGAGACAGGCGTAAAGGAAGCAAACGGTTCACCACTAAAACTAGCACACTCCTCGCCAACACCACACAAGTCTACACAAGACCTTTCCTGCGATAACTGGTCTCTAAGTGTCTGAATCTTCTCACTGAAGAACTGTGACAAGTTTCTAGCAGCAGCATCAGAGCTGAGACTAGGGAGAACAGGAACACGTATAAACGTCCAAGTGCAAAGGAGGGTACTCGTCTATAGACAAAGGCTAGAGTTAGCACACAAAAAACCTCCACTAAAACTTTCCAACCCCCACTAATCCCCCCCTCCCCCCCCCCCCCCCCCAGCAACCCCACAAGAAATAAAGCATTTTAAGATTTCTTTTTGGTCGAAAGTTTGGTATCTCTACTTTATTACGCCCTTTTTAAAACTGCAAACTCTATGTATTTTAATATATTTAGAACAATTTACTGATACACAGTCGTCCTAATGCCAGGAGGATAATAACAACTATCTGAGACAAATTACTCAAAATTGCGGTAGAGATCATGGATGTTTGGAAATTCGTATTTAAAAACTTATTTCAGATAGCCTAGTTATGTATTTTCTCGGTGACTGGTTATGATTTGATTTACATTTCATATGAAAGTCAAACAGTCGGATTTGAATCTCTATATTTCTCTTCGCGCGCGCGCACACACACACACACACACAAACACACACACGCGCGCGCGCGCGCACACGAACGAACGCGCGCAAACGCACACACACACGAATGCACGAACGCGCACACACGTGTATGAACGCACACACACACATAAACATACTCACACACACATACACACGCATGCACGAACGCACAGACACATACACATATACACAAACACGCACAAACTCACACACACAGAAACACACACACACACACACACACACACACACACACACACACACACACACACACACACACATCCAAAGTGCTGCTTCCATCCACTTGCCGTCAATGCAAGGCGATCCCATTTTCCCCTGTACCAGAAGAGCCTTGTTCAGGAGGCTCAGCGATTCACAGCGCTGCTCAGCGCTGCGCAGCGCTTGCGCCGTGAAACGGCTTGTTCAGGGCGCGCAGCGCTGCAAAGCGCCGAATCACATGCAGCGCTTTGCAGCGCTACGCGTCCTGAACAAGCCGTTTCACGGCGCAAGCGCTGTGCAGCGCTGAGCATCGCTGAGCCTCCTGAACAAGGCTTAGGTCTTGCATTGTGCATCACTCGGCAGGCGTTGTGTCTCTTGAATGCAGCACTTGTAAAACTATGAACATCACCATTTCCTTTTTTCCATATGTGTGTGTGTGTGTGTGTGTGTGTGTGTGTGTGTGTGTGTGTGTGTGTGTGTGTGTGTGTGTGCGCGCGACCGCGTGCGTAGGTGTTTGTGTGTCTATGTAAATGTGTGTGTGTTCGCATACGTGTGTGAGTTTGCGTGTGTGTGTGTGTGTGTGCATGTGTGTGTGTATGTGCGTGTGTACGCTCGTGTGTGTGTGTGTGTGCGCGCGCGCGTGTGTGTGTGTGTGTACGTGCGTGCGTGTGTGTGCTGCATCGAAAAATGTTTTTCCTTGACGACTTTTCAAGTGCGCATTGCTTTGAAAGACCGGCAGAAGTGTAAAACGAATGTCGTTGTTACCTCCGATGTTTTGCGACTTTTTTGTGCCAAAGGTGTCCGATATTCGAAGCAGCGTTGACATGTCTGCTGATGCAGGTGCGCCTGTTAGTGATGATCCAGTATCCTTCAGGGGTACTCCCCTCTTTCAGTTCAGCCCAGTTGAGGCTAGTGAAGTCCTCAAGACCATCCGCAGTATGAACCCTACCTCCTGTGATCTTGACCCTGGTCCCACACCCCTCTTAGTTGAGTGCATTGATGAGATCCTACCTGTCCTGACACAGATGATCAATGATTGCTTCCAGACTGGCACCTTCTCTAG
>JAWQFJ010015448.1:5000-7500 GCA_034096865.1 Theodoxus fluviatilis
CATAAGTCACAGTACATTTCTCCTTCTGAGGCTACCAGAAGTGACAGAGTTACCGAGCATACTGTAAAACAATATCATAGTCTCCCTCTTCCTTCCTATCACTAGCACCAGCAGCACCAGCAGCACCACCACCACCACCACCAGCAC
This sequence comes from Theodoxus fluviatilis, assembly GCA_034096865.1. Classification (NCBI taxonomy): domain Eukaryota; kingdom Metazoa; phylum Mollusca; class Gastropoda; order Cycloneritida; family Neritidae; genus Theodoxus; species Theodoxus fluviatilis. The sequence goes on from JAWQFJ010015448.1 coordinate 5,148, forward strand.
CACCAACCCCACTACCACCACCAGCTTCAGCAGCACTAACACCAGCAGCACCAGCAGCACCACCCCCACCACCACCAGTACCACCAACCCCACTACCACCACCAGCTTCAGCAGCACCAACACCACCAGCATCAGCAGTACCACCTCCACCACCATCACCACCACCAGCACCACCACCAGCACCACCACCAGCACCACCAGCTTCAGCAGCACCAACACCACCAGCATCAGCAGCACCACCTCCACCACCATCACCACCACCAGCACCACCACCAGCACCACCACCATCACCACCACCAACACTACCACCACCACCAGCACATCCCCCTCTCCCACTACCACCACCATCACCACCACCAGTACCACCACCCCCACCATCATTACCACCACCACCACCACCACCACCACCTCCACCACCACCACCAACAGCATCACCACCACCACCACCACCAGCACCAGCACCACTAGCACCAATACCACCACCGCCGCCGCCACCAACACCATGCACCCACACTTTAGTGTCTGGGAATATTTCCTTTTTCACACAATTTTCATTTTGAAACACGACGAAGAAAGCACACCAAAATGATTTCAAGTGGTGGTGTTGGGTTGGTGGGCGGGAGACTGGGGGAGGGGGGGGGGGGGGACTGGGGACCCTTTATATAAAAATACTTCATGTGACAGTCAAAGTATTAACAGGGCACTCTAGTTGAGTGGAAAGACTCTTGATTGCCTTCTGTTCTGGATACATTTTAATTTTGTGCGAGCAGTTTCATCATGCGAGAATGTTTTGCCTCTTCGATACCATAATGGCTTCCTCCGACTGTTTCGACACATATGTCCAAAGGCCAGGTGGATGTCAATGACAACCAACACTGGCTAAGCATGGCAAGGCAGTGCACTGAAACCTGAGTTTCATGGACAAGTCACATTTGAATTCGCTTATAACTCGAATATGTACCCTAGGAAAAAAAGGGGGGTTGACACTTGGTCCGAAACAAAATTGAATTCTTTCTTGAATACTCTAAAATATAGATATTGACAGGGTGGTATCCAAACCGGGTCGGACTCGTCTACTGTTGGAATCATTTCAGTGCATCTAGTGTCAGGCAGACATTTGTATCCTGGAAAAGAAACCCGCTGGGAGATGAGCCTTTGTTTCCCGCGTGCTTGGCTTCTGTCCTCCAGTAAGGAAACCTCGTCCCGTCATTATCTCCCGGTACAGAGTAGGAAAACTCTTGGGTTGACATTCTGCAGGGCCGCTGGCGTCGACATATTCTCCTCCTTCTAAGGGCTGCCTTGAGCTAGCCATAGCATGCTCTATACTTGTTTACCACGTCTTGTCTCCCCTTGCTCTTCATTCAGCCTCCACCGCTCTGGTCTTTTATGTTGGGTTCTACAGCCCGCCCCCCCCCTCTCCCTCCCCCGTGAGTTGGGGGTGAGAATAGACCCACTGCGTCTCCCTACGCGATTCGCACGAAGCGAATGAACAGGGAAATCGTGTCTTACTTGCTCTTACTCGAACTAGTTCCAGTGATTTTGTGATCAATAGCGTTACATAGTCTACACAGGCTGATTGGCAGTAAAACTTCATTCATTCATTCATTTATTCATTCATTCATCGGGTTCTACAAGGGGTTCCCGCTGGTGAGGGGAGGGTGTAGCGGCTTTGTCCCTGTGTAACTGTTTGCTTTCTCCTTGACCTTGTCTTCGTGGCCTCACCTTTGCTCTTCTCGCAGCCTCTGGTGCTCGGGCCTTTGGTGTCGGGTCCCAAACCTGTCTGGAAGTGGACAGGTGATGCAAAGTGGATTGGGCAGTCGACATCCACAACAGCTAAAATAGTTGTCGGCTGAAACTTGTAAGAGAACGCTGTATGAGTGCGTCCGTCCTTCATCTGCCAAAGGTATATTCCCAGGAGGTAATGTTCGGACTATTTCTGTCACAACTGCGTTGTTCTCTACAATGAAGGGGTTCATTAACTCATTCATTCTTTTCTTTCAGTCATTCATTTGTTCGTTCATTCATTCATCATTTCATTCATTTGTTCGTTCATTCGTTTGTTTGTTTGTTCGTTTATTTGTTTGTTCTTTTGTTGATTTCTTCTCTCTCTCCTTTTGTATCCCTGTTTTTCTCTCATTCTTTGATTTTCTATCTTTCGACAACGGTGGGATACGGGTAAGAAAAAAAAACTCCAAGTTTTCCTATACGATTTGTAGAAGGCGATTATCTAGGTGAATAAAAATTTGACCTGTTCTTAGTCTAACTACTTCTGGTGAATTTGGAGTCAATGGCCTTACATTACTTACAAAGGCTGATTCATTCATTCATTCATTCATTCATTCATTCATTCATT